>CM053790.1:426807396-426979896 GCA_028749045.1 Cupressus sempervirens
TAAAGTTCAAAACCTTGCATACACCCTTATCATGACATTATCATATTCCTAGTCTCCCTAAACATCATTTTGATTAACCCTAGTTGCATAATAATTTCATCTTGCATAGTTCAAAACCCTAACATATCTTCCAATATCAAACAACATCAACTTGTCTATCAATCAACTTTTCTTCTTGATCTCATATCTCCATGTTGTATGTCCTAAATGTCATTATAAATTTTAGTATACCTCCCTTTCCATAATCCAACTTTCATACATCAACCTCTACAATTATTTCCAATCCAAAGTCCAACCCTAATCTACATTTTGCATACCATAGAGTCATTTTCATACGCTTCATTCAAAATCGAAAACATCATTCACATTTATATTTTCATCACTTCCTTACGATATTTTCATATTGCATATTAGAACCATAGGTCATTTGGAACTTCCTTATGTTGCATAACACTCCTAAACACCTAAAAATCCAAAAAACACTCATATCTTGCATACCCACTTCTAGATTATTAAGTTTTGCCCTATTTTACCAACTGTGCACTTTGGGTGTGTAGTTGGTAGTTTAAGTCTATATAAGTGAAAAATTCATTTTAGCTTCCAACACCCTAAAATACATTCACATAGCTTGCATTGCATCCCTAAACCCTAAAAACACTTAAATCATTCACACTTTGCATATTTTTCACCCTAACAAATCATTTTACCAATTTCTTATCTTCAAGGTACCAAGTGCACCAAGGATGCACTTGGTATTATCAAAGCATAGTTGGTAGTTTAGGTACACACTTAGGATGAAGAGTGTTCATTTAGGGGTTTCTTCATTGCATCTATACCCTTAGGTATCATGTCAGCACTTACAAGGACACTGTCAACTCAAAGACTAGAAGACTTATACTAACCCTTGTTTTTTGAGGTACAAACACAACCTAAATCTCATCCAAGACAAAATAAGAGCAAGAAACCTCAACAAACATTTGGAAAAGACCAAACCAAAGCATTAAAATTGTTACTTGTGGACCCATCAAGCATGTATCTACAAAACTCTAACCTTCAAGAAATGACAATACCAACCCTAAACAACATGTCAACTATGAAGTTTCCTTTAAACACTTTCCCTATAAACAAAATGGTTCAATGGAGTCCCAATTTCAAACCCATATTTGTACCTATACCACCTAGATGTGGAAGTGCACCTACAAATCCTACGGATGAAGAAACTCACCCATTTGAATTCAGAAAACCTAACAAAAATACCTTCAATCCTCCAAACATATCAGATACTTTGCATATAAGTGATGATTCAAACATAGATTATGGCATCATTGACAAAGAAATGGCTAGGGTTTTCCAAGACAAGACTTTCCAAAAGAACATTAAACTTTTGGTAGCTCAAGAGAGCATCTAATTTAATCCAAATTTGGAGGAACCTATAAAGTCCAAACATCAAAACAATCCAACATTCATAAAAATAAAATCCATGATTAATTTGGACTTGGAAAAGGGAAAAGAACCTTTGGAATTTTCAAACACACAGATAACACTTATAAGATGTCACCAAGAATCAACCATCAACCGCAAAAACCCTTATTGACACACAAAGGAAGAATCTTATTGACATTTCACCCATTTCGCAAAGAAATGTGTTCCATTACCAAATTAATATGATGTCCCATAGTGAAACATATAACAAATAAAAGTATCAAAACAAAGACCCTAACATGATGTTCACCTCCAAAGGACATAACCAACTTCCAAGACAACAACAACCTCAAATGGTACAATTACTTAACATCCCTAATGCACAACCAAGTCAAAATCCACTTCACATGCATACAACATATCAACAACAACATCAACAATAACAACAACCTCAAGTAGTACAAGGATTCAATGTCCTTAAGATACAACCTAGTCTAAATCCACTTGACTTACATCCAATGTACTAGCAACAATTCCAATAACAACAAGCCATGTTTGCTAAACAACAAGAGCAACTAAAACAATAGTTAAAATACTTGTTACAACAATAACATACAACACAAAAACCTCAATAGATTTCTTTACAAGAACAGTCACAAATGTCATCTCACATTCAAACAATAGAGGTATCTCAACAACAACTACAACAAATGGAACAATAATAGCCACAAGTAATGCAACAACAACCCATGGTACAAAAACCCCAATCAATACCACAACAATTACCACAACTAGAACCACTACATGTACCAACACAAGGACATTTTTGTCTCTAAGGTGCCAAGATATATCCACCTCCCAGTGACACATCACCAAAGTTTTCAACTATAGAAATGTCAGAACCGAGTAGACATAGTTATGGCCATAGAAAGAGATCTACTTTTAGACATAAAAGACTCAAAGAAAGGACTATCATTCAAAACCCTAATGAGGACTTATTACATCAATTCAAATAACTATCCAAACAAATATAGGCCTTTGGAGTTCAGAAGAAATAGAATCTATACATAGAAATGGATTTGCATCCTAATCCCTTTGATAAAAATATGTATTTTCCTCTATTCCCAAAATATTTTGAGGCACTAAGATTTGAAAAATATCAAGGAATAGGAAACCCAATTGATCACATCAAGGAATTCTATGCCTCTTGTATTAAAATTAGTGATGGTCCCACATACCTCATGAGACTATTCCCTCATTCTCTAGGTGAACCCACACTCGAATGGTACTCCAAACTTCCTCATAACATAAAATCTTGGTTAGAATTAGCAAACACAATCATCTCCCACTTTTCCTTCAACATTATAAATAAGGTGACACTTTATGATTTGTGCTCAACTAAACAAAAGATGGGAGAGTCATTCATCACATTCTTGTTACGTTGGAGAAACCTAGTCATTCAATGCTCACAAAATATTCCTAAAGAATAATAAGTTAATCTCTACATTAAAAACCTAGTCCATAATTTAATGTATGAAGTCAAGATCAAAATTCTGAGCACCATTTCTAGGCTAATGAAAAAAGGGAGCTAGCATTAAAGATTCCCTCATCCACAAAGGCATCCTAAAGACCAATAAAGAAAACACAAAAATACAAACTCATCTAAAGACAAGGAAATGTTTTCAATAAACTCCCAATCAAACACCACCTCAATAATAACAAATTGAGATTTCCAAGCAAGATAGACCTTAAAGATGCCCTTGAAACAAAGACAGGGAATTCACACCATTAGGGATACCTCTTGAGACTACACTTCAATAATTACTTAGTAATAACTTCTTTTAGTTACCCTCAGTCAAAGATGAACCATTAACTAAGGCCTTTTGGTGGGATGACAACAAATTTTTTGATTACCATTGTACCAAAGGACACAAGACCTCATCATGTTTTCAGCTAAAACATGAAAAATAAGACCTTGTTGATGATGATGTGATCATAGTTCATCCATCACTACTAACATCCAATTCTAATCATACTATTTTTAAAGATCCTTTGGGTAATCATGACAAAGGGAAAGCCTCCAATTCAAACTCCAACTTGTAGGCTAACTACACATGCACTGGATATGACTATACCATCAACTATTTCAATGATTTCAACACCTACATATCCACATTCACCTTAAAAGATGAAGACCCTCATTTTTTTTTGCTACCTACCACACTTGGATTACCTTAACTAGAGCCCTAGTTAGACCTACCACATATGCTAAACCTATGGCCCCTGGTAGACCTATTGACCCTACTTATTTAGGTTGCATCCTTGTTGACCAACTTGGGAAAACCCTAGTGCAAATATGCATCCTAGATTTGTTGCATGCATCACCCTAGCATCATAAAATCATTGACTAAGCTTTAAAAGAGTCAAATAATATCAAATAGCATTAATGTTACCCAATTCTAGGCCATGGATATCACTTTTTCCCCTTGAGATATTCCTAAAGATAGACCCAACCACAATAACCCACTTCATCTTGAAGTCTTTATCTATAATGCTAAGGTCAGATGTGTCCTTGTAGATGGAGGAGCAAGGCTAAACATCTATACCCTTAAAGTTGTCAAGGGTTTGAGTTATTCGAAAGAAGATGTGGATCCCTATGGTAGAATCAAAATAAAGGCCTATGATGATGTTGAATGCTTCTCCAAGGGAATTATCATTTTACCCGTAAGATTTAGTCTGGCTATTAATAATACATTATTCTAGGTCCTAGATATTGAAATAAATTGTAACCTGATACTTGGACTCCCTTTGGATCCATTCTATGAAAAGTGATGCCTACCACATGCCACCAATGCTTAAAATGTTCCTATACCAATGTAGAGGTTACCATCCCTAGTGATCTAGACCTATTTCGATTCTAGGCTAGTCTTAGAGGAATTACTGCATATCAAGTCCCGACAAACCATGAAGAAAATCCACTTGATTCCTCCAAATATGTTGATCCTTCCAAAATCACAACTACATTAAAAAGGAAAGCTCAAAATTGAGACCAAGGTTGTAATGATTATTCCATGTCAAAGGCCTTTCGCATTGGGAAATTATCCCTTTCTCCCAAATCATATGGAAAACCACAACTTATGCAAATCAGACCTAAATTCACATTACAAAAGAAGCCTTCTATGACTTTCACTAGTGGAGGTGGATTACATGAACATGTTTATGAAAACACGTCTACATGGATTGAAAAATCTAAATTAGAACAAGAAATTACTCCTATATTCTTAGATAAGTATGGGTTTGGATTCTTCATCATGCAAAAAAAAGGGATATGATGGATGTGGTGGCTTGGGTCCTAAACAATAAGGCATTATTCAGCCTATTACTATAGCAAGATGACCTCTTAGCTTGGAACTTGGATTCAAGACATTTGTATTGGGTCTCCCTAATACTGAGTCATCCTCCTCTAAGAATGGGAATGCTTCAACCAATGAAAAGGCATTTGAGAACACTCAACCTAACACCACAGAAATTGAACCCAACATTGATGATCCCAATAGCTCCCATGGTCTTGATCACATCTTTGATCCTGATTAACTACTAATACATGATAAACACATCACTAGTACAACACCTAGTCCCATAACTTGTCCATAATCCTATGATGAAATATGGTGGGACCCAATTCCTCTTGCCTCTAAACACGTAGCTTATAACCCATATGATAGTGATTCCCATATCTTTGCCTTTTACTATAGTTTGTTCAACACCGATGATGGTATTTCCCTAGTTTACCTTGATTTTATTGATTGGGACCAACAAGGACCACCAAAATTTGACTAGTTTGAAAATGATGATTCCATTGCAGAATTCTTTGAACTTTGTGAGGACTTACCACAAGGAGATCACAAGTTAGGATTATCCATTGACCTAAACATCATGGAAAACTTTGGGGAGTCAACTCCATCTTCGAGTCAGAAAATTAGAAAAATAGCAAAAAATGACAAAAGTAGGTCTTGTTAGCATGAATGCTAATGATACTACATTGGGAGAGTATCCTAAGCATTGGAGAGTATTGATATGTTGCATTCATGACTGCATTTGTCCTTGATGTCAACATATCAGTTATTTTGTTAAGATTGGGAGAATAGCAGTCAGTGATCTTTGTATACAATAAAAGCTGAGGAAGTTTCAAATGATGCATAGTAGAGGACATGTTCCTAATGTTTTCTAGATGATGTGGTTTAAAAGGCAAAGACTGATTTAATGTTGTATGGAAGTTACACCTATTTTACTAGAATTAGTGTAGAAACTGAGCATTCTAAAATAGAGTTGTGATAATCTATCACTATCTTTTATCTAAGATGTAATGAAGGTGATGTGTAGATAATAGTGATAGAGGATGATTGTGTGGTGACACCAACATATACACAAGATGTAGTTTCACACATGTAAAGATTTGTATAGACTATGAGCTTACAATATTGTTGTAATTGTATTATCTTGTTTTAATTAATTGGGAAAGCCTCAAGGCCAAATCAATAAATTATTCTGAAGATATGATATAAAGGAAACAATTTTTCTTTATTTGTAGTGTGTGATCTACAAGAAGGAGAAGATCAAGTGGAATACAACATATTGGTGCATAGTGTGAGGAGCATAATGCTTAGTGAATGCATGTAAGTAACCCAAGGGATCATTAGATAGATAGTATGTGATCCAGTTACAAGATCTAAAGGAGCAAAAGTCTAGTTGATAGGATAGAGACAAATGAAGGAAGTACATATAAGTTCTATTATTTTACAGGGAATAATATAGAGATCATTTGGATAGTGGATTCTTTGATCTTAACCTTGAAGCTATTTGGCCAATGGGTCTACCTATCTTCCACAACTCATAATAGGGTTGGCACAACTCCTAACAAGGTTGGAATCTCCTAATAGGGACTCTATGTATTGAATGTTGTAACAAACTCTAAACATGGTCTATCCTCTAACAAGGAATATTTATATTAGTACATCATCTTGTGAGTACCATTTCCACTAGAGTTTTCCCTCTGATGAAGGTTTTCCATAGTTACAATAATTGGTGTTAATTTTGTGTTAGTATCTTATTGTGGTTTCAATTTATATTACTCACCTGGTTAATTTGGTTTAATGTTAATGTTTTTGATGATAGTTGGACAATTGATTCAAACCTCCCCCCCCCCCCCCCCCCCCCCACTCTCAGTTATAGCTATAAACTATATATTCTAATAATTGGTATTAGAGCATCAAGTCCTCAAAGATAAGGCTTAACAACTTTGGGATGTCAATGGAAAATATGTTTAGGAAAGATAGTCTGAGATTCAATGGGGACAACTGGTGTGAGTGTTCCAAGGGTTGCTTGCACTGCTCCTTTAGAGACCTATATTGTCTCTTCTAGGCACCTAGTCTACCTAGGTCCTTGATTGGCTTAGGTGAGTAACTAACACCAATCCAAAATCTTCTCCAAGAGTTTGATCCTTTGAGCTTACGCTCATAAGAATAAAACACTAGTTCAGAACTCTTCTCCACATACACTTAGAGAGCTCTAGGTGCAACATACTCACAAACTTCATCCTTCATTTTAGAGTCATCCATTGACATGCTATCACTCCATTTTCTTCGATTTGTGCCCATTTTGAAACATATTTAGATCTCTTCCTTAACAATTCCAAGTTTTTGTCTCTAAGAAGCCTAATTAGGCCTAGTTCCAATTAGCCCTTGGAATTGACTAATTCTTCTTTCTTACAAGAACTCTCCAAGAAACCTTGTAAAAAAATTCTAGATTCAAACACCCTTTTGGATTTCCTAAAGGATTTTATATGTCTTGAACTCTTGAGTTGTTCATATAGGTGATTCCTATTATGTACGTCAAATAAGACTAATGACCTATTTCCTAGTACTGGGATACAAACTTGTTTGGAAAATCACCTAAATGGTTTTATAAGACCTCAATCTCTAGTATATATCAAGATATGACTATCTACTTCCTATAACTATACATTTTCTATACATCAATTCCATTCCCTACACTTAACCATTTGTTTCAACACTATCAAACCTCTAATTGGGCATTCTTAGCTCACTTAGGGCTTGAATTTTAAAATAGTAGCTCAACTTATCTAGACTCCTACCTTGCTATACATCATTTAAAATCACTCCACTCTATGATTTATCCACATTTACAAACTTTCAATGGTTAAATCTTAAGTGGGATCCATGGAAGCAATATTTTTCTTCTAATAACCTGCACACTGTCAAAACCAAACTAATTTTCTTCTAGCTACAGACTTGACTCAAATCAACTTTCTTACTAAATGAAAAAGTCTCTAAACTAACCTAGGAACACAATAAAACCATTAGATTTATTTTTTCAATCCATTAAACACCAAACAAAATAAAAAAGATAGGTTTGCACACTAATGATAGTCATAGTCACTATTGCATTCACAAGAACTTTTTACAATCCTCACTCAACTCAAGATCAGCCTTTAATAAGTTGTAGATGCCTTTTCCCTAGTTTTTAGGCCATATTAGTGGATTATTTACTCCTCACATTTAGGGTATCCAAGGTAGCCAAGTTACATGCAACATTTGCAAGAAATTGCAAATGTTGCATGACAACTTTTTGACAACATTTGGCATCTTTGCATTGATCCCATTACCCTTGTTTCTAGGACCTCTAACCCCTCTAGATAGATTAATAAGAAACATAAATGACCTGAAAGCATCTTTTCCATATATTCTATGTGTTAGGACACATTTAAAGATTCCAACTCATTATTTCCTCTACACACTAAGGAATTGAAATAACAACTAACAATGGCTATTTGTGTGATCTTAGTCCTAAAGACTAACTCATCTATCCAACAATGAAAATGACCTTATAAGGTAAAACCAACCTAATCTATGTCTTGACTTGGCTAGTTTCAAGTACAAGCGAAAAATCAATCGAACAAAAGAGGTTTGCTAGATGTGCTCCTGCACCATCCTCCCCAAAATGAAAAGATAAATCTACCCTTGGATTGAGGATCTTTGGATCAATCTCTAACTATTTGAACTCTAATTCCTTTATCCATACTACATCAACATCCATATTTCCATGCTTATTTAGCAAGTTTTCTTTTTACTCTTTAGTTCTAGTCTTTTTATAGACTCTTGTATCTAGTATGTTGGCTGGTCCTATAGCTATAGGAATAGGTAACTAGAGATCTTCCACATCTCTATCCACTTGATGAAGATTTAGATTCTGATCCACTTCTTGCTTTATTCCTTTACAATGAACTAATTCTATAATGTTGAAGATTGGTGATAGTCCGCTATCCTTTGGTAGTTCAACCTTGAAAGCATTGTCACCATACTTATCCAATATAGGATAGGGTCATATTCTCTTCTTCTACAACTTGTTAGGGATTCCCTTATTTAGTCTTGACTTGTTAAGATGCACCATGACTAAGTCACCAAAATTGAACTCAACTAACCTTCTATTTTCATCCACCTTTTCTTTATGTTTTAGGGTGTTCTCTTCAATGTTTTCCTCACTATTTCATGAACCTCTTTCATTGAATATGTAAAATTGTCAATATATCCACTTGTCTTCACTCCATCTTTCAAATCTCTCAACTCATAGACACCCCTAAGATGTAGTCCATAAACTATCTCAAATGGACTCTTCCCTATAGATCTATTTATGGTGTCATTATGGGCATATTTAGCTTATCCAATTAGTTGATCCCATTGTTGTCTGTACTCCTTAGTCAAACATCTCAAAAGATTCCCAAGGCTCATTTGACCATTAGTTTGGGGGTGGTAAGTTGTTCCAAAGGACAAGTTGGTGCCCGATCTTTGCCAAAGAGTCTTCCAAAAATGACTCATAAACTTAGTGTCTCTATTTGACACAATGCTAATAGGTAACCCATGGATTCTCACATTTTTTTTAAAGAATAGAGAGGCTATTTGAGTGGCATCATTAGTGGTCTCGCATGGCACAAAGTGAGCCATTTTGCTAGACCTATCTACAACCACATACACACTATCCATGCCTCCTCTTGTATTGGGTAACCAAACTACAAAACCCATGCTTAAATATTCCCATGGCCTAGTATCGATTGGTAGTGGTTGGTAATGACCATTATTTGTAGAAGTGCCCTTAGCTTTTTGACATATGACACAACTTTCCACATACCTCCTAACATCAAGATTCATTTTAGGCCACTAATAAAACATTTAAATAAGATCTTGAGTCTTATTGATCCCAAAATGACCACTCAAATCTCCATTATGCTTTTCTTGTACTAAATTCTCTCTAATAGAGCCTCTAGGGACACACAACTAATTCCCTTTAAACAAAAGATCACTCGCCAAAGTATATTCAACATACCAACTATGAAAAATGATTCTTGTATTTAACATCTTCCATCAATGATTGTATCTTGAAAATCACATTGTCCTTCTTAAAGGTATAGGATTTCTTTCATCCATCATTGATAACTTGGTGATCAAATTATCATGGTCTACCTAGGATAAAATGACATGCATCCTGTTGGCTCCTGATTTAACAATTTTGAAAATAACCAAGAAACCAGACCAATGCATCTAAGGCTAGTGAATTGCTATGATGGATAGACTTGATTGTAGTATTGGGCCAACTATAAGGCATAACTCCTTCTTCACTTTAGGCTCTATAAGACCCAGGTAGGTTAACCTTGAGGTTCTGATATATGGTACTAGTGTAATCAAAACACAAATTTGAACCTATTAATTGTACATGCAACCCTTTTTATATTTTGATACTTATGCAATGATATAGAATTTAGATAGCTACAAATCATATCCTATAAATCCATAAGCTAAGTGAGGGTTAATTCCTTTCAGCCCACTACAAAACATGAAAAATTGAATTGATTTTGATTAAAAGATTTGTGCAAATGAACTTTAGATCAACTTGCATCTAATTTAGTGATCGGTGCCTTATCCATTGAAACATAGAGTCATTACCAACAAGATGACCTAACTTGATTGCCTTACAATTAAGTTTGTCAACTAAAATCTTCATATCACATTCTTATAAAATATCCCCTTCATACACCTAGAAACCCTATTAGAACATTGAAGCATTTACTTTACTCCTTGAATCAAAAGCAATAATAGATCTCATACACACCTCATCCAAGATGTCTTAAATTAAATGAACCTTAACTAAATCCAAATATATTCCAATTAATCAAATTTAAGCCAAAAGACCACAAAAAATCAAAATAATCAAATACAAGGGTCACTGGATGTGTTTAAGGTATTTTTCCACTAAATTTTGCAACTGATGACTCAAAACACCTAATAAAACACACAAATCAATCTAAGAGAGAAAACCTCCTGTAGTACCTACTAGTGACATTCTGTGCAAAAATGAACTTCATATTTGGATAGTTCATCTCTTCTTAGTTTCAACAATATATTGGAATGCATATTTTTCCTACTAAAAACCCCCAAAAAGCCATTTTGAAAAATACTCTGGCTTGCAATTTAAAACTTCTCTAATGTTGAAACTTCATTAAATATCATTTTGAAAATTAAAAGGATGCACATATCATGCTCTGAGAATATTTTTTTTTATCATTTAATTTTTTTTCCCTTCCCTTGAATCTAGGGGTCAAACCTAGTTTGACCAAATGCCAAGTGGCACTTTGTGATTGGCCCATCTACTTGCCACATCACCACCTAGAATGCCACATTAGCACTCAATTAGCACTGCCTTGTCACTGCCACGTGGCGATCTCCCACTTACTTGCATTTCTTAACTACCTTGCAACTCTAGGAAGTGGGCATGTGCTAGCCATTAGATCTCAACATGTGGCAAAATCTGACAGCTCCATTTCAGGCTCCTACAGATCTCCATGCTGCCACTTGTCACTTCACAATTTTCTCAATAGATGCCATGTGTCATGCTTTCATTTGCTATCACATCACTTTTATTGGGTCACCACCTCATCTTTGAGTGAGGCCTGTTGCCACATGGTGGCAACCCACATTCCCACTTTATTTATCTAGTGAGCATCTCCATTTTGTGGGCATACACCAGGCCTTTGATGTGGACACATGCCAAAATCTTAGCCTTTTCCTTAGAACCCACCATGTCATCATTCTTGTTGGTTCATTGAAAATTATGCATTTATTTCCTCTAGCTAGGCATCCACCTGTAGTTGGTTATCATTGGGCCCCACGCATGCTTGTCTTCTCAAAAGACTCATCTCTTAAGACACCATTCTTTATGCATGGAGAAGTATTTAAACCATTACAAACTTTCCCACTTGGTGAATGTGGGATAAAATATAAACTAGTTCTTGACACAACTTTTCAAAGGATCCTTCTCCTAGTCACTGTAAGAGAGTATTAAAAGTAATTGCAAGGGAGTGAAGACATAAATGTCCACAGATCTCATGAGCATGCCGGGTTGAGAAATCCTTTAGAGCTACCTGACACACAAGCCCTCTGACACCATACAAATTTCTCTGATAGATCATCAACAAAGGGTCTGAGTGCATAACTCTATAGTTCTTTAAGCTTGACTACATCTCCCCTTCCCTTGTTGATGCGTTCTGAGGAGACCCCTATCTGGTGTCTAAAAATGTCTACTTCTCTTTATGCATATTAAACTTTCCATAGTGGGGTCTCCTTTTTTAATGCCTATGCATGCGGATGGCTATAGCTTTTTATAAGATGTTCTACCACTGCACCATGCATGGAATCCCTCCTCAAGAAATCATGGAAGACCTTTTAAAAATTTGTGACTTCTCCTTTTAAAATCATAGCTTCTTGCTTAGAAAAGGGTTCTCCATGGCTACTGTTGCCTTTTTCTTTATTTTAATAGCTTGTCCCTTGTTGCGTGGAGTTCACTTTTATGGTGTGTTCTTCCTGTTGTCTTCAAATTAACTTCCTGTAAGATAGGCAATTGTGGAACACTCTTTGGTGGCAAGGGTAGGGATGAAGCCTCATATGCTACCTCTGTTTATAAGCCACTTTGATAAGTGGTGGGGAGGCCTAAACATCCCTTACATGTTGCCTCTTTCTCCTACGATGTTCACCCTTCAACGTGCATGTCCTTGTATTTTTGTGGATGTTGTTCTACTATGCTTGTGTTCTCTTTATGATGTGAGATCCTCTTTGTTTTTTGAGTTGGACAATAATATTAATCTTGCCATATCATTCTCAACTATAGAAGAAGTTTTAGGTTTCTTCTGATCTTGCTTTACGCCATTATTCTTCTTAGATTTCTCCTTCTTCCCTCTTTTCTTGTTTATTTTCTAATAGTTTTCCATTCATTACTTTGGTTTCCATATAACCCACAGAGGATGCATTAAAAAAGATGAGAAATCAATTTCTTCCACAGGAAAGAACATCTTTGTTATGAAGATCATGCAACTCCTAAGAAAGCAAGGCTTGAATCTATCCTCTCTTCCTTTTTTCCTTCACCTTGACTTAAATGAGTCCTTATTGTTTGAAGTTACATTACCTTGATTAGATTGTGATTTTGAGTCATTATTTTTTTATAACTACAATAGGTGGTCACACCATGAGATGGCTTTCTGAGTGTTTTGTCAATGTGAGGGGAAAAACCAAGTTGTGGAATTAATGATTACATTTCAAAAGTAATGTCTTCTACTCAAACATTGGCATCTATTTGACACCTTCTCATTGTCATGAATCTTGAGAATCAATACCAATAAAAATTCCATAGAATACAAATGTGCTTGGCCATGCCTTTGCACATCAATATGAGAGATGAAAACTAATTCTCTTAAAGTTGGCATGTCATTTAATTCAAAAAGTGACACATTTATAACCACATTTTCTTTGACCATAATGCCTTTCCTTCTTACTCGTAATTCTGATATACCCCCACCTTTTCTATTCAGTCTGATACCATTAGTAGAGCCCCCAAAGTGGGTCTGACTAAAAAAAAATTGTTTTCATACAATTGAATTTTTAAATTGATCCACTAAACTCAAGTTACTGAATGAATTCAATTTGCACCACAGAAAAAAATTTGCAACTCATTTTTACACTTGTTTGCAAACTATCAACTTCTTACGAGGAAGTCCTTTAACTGGCCTTAAAAACTGACCGAATCACCTAACTGGGCTTTGAAATCAAACACATTGATTCTTTGTTCTACATGCTCTTACCTTGTCAAATCTCATCTCATGAAAAATTCTCAGTTAAAAGATATTGACTATCAAAGTTAACCTCTCAGAACTGCCTACAAGAAAACATGTCAAAAAACCATAAAATGCTTTCAAATTTGGCTTCAAAAAATTGGGTAAACAGATACTTGGGGGCATGAAAACTGGGACATTGGTTCATTTTCATGAGGAGAGTATAAATCATCAATTTTGGCTCATGAAAAATAGCAGGGTGCATTTGGTGAATGGTCAAAGTGGGCTACTCCAATTTTGTAGACTAGAAACAATGTCAGAAAAGAATTTTTTGCAAATGGAATTGACCTAGGAAAGTATGCAAATGGATTCTCAAGATGTGAAAATTGGAAAACTTGAAGTATTTTTAGAGTAAAACATAGTGGTACAATCCATTCAATCTCACCTATCATGGATCTCAAGTTATAATGTCATGAACAGGGGTATTAACAAATCTGTACTTCTTGACACCAGTAAAAAGTTGCAAGTTGCATTTGGAATCGCATTTGAAAACTAATCGAATGGATTCTTCATAAGCTCAAACTTGAAACATAGAAATTCTCTAACCTCTAAAATGCAGCACAAAATTAATTTTCTCATTTTGATCAACTAGGTCAAATTTATAACAAGTCAAACAGGGCTTCCCAAAATTTAGAATAAATTGCATCAACATGATATTAATAAATGACATACTTTGAGGGATACAAAACCTCGTCAAACTAATTCAAAATGACTTTGAAATTTCAAACATAGGTTCTTTGGTATGGACACTAAATACTCCCAAAGTGGTAAGTCATGAAACATCACTAGGTGCAAGATATTTAGTTGCAAATGTAGCCTCCTATCGTTGTTTGACACTTAAGCAAAAATGCAGAATTAACAAATGCTCAAAACGGGACTTCACAGAATGACTCGGAATGACAATTTAACTTCATGAAACACATGGATATGCTAAATGGAAGGTGTTAGAAACATTAAACACCTTACAGGCTTCAAATGGGAAACTAGGTACATTCAAATGAAAAGAATTTATAGGGCTTAAACTCTTCAATGGTACTCAAAATTGGGGCTACAATTTTGAGTCCCAACACATCCATAGGTAATACATCATCTAAAAATTTATCCTTGTACCTTCCAATTGAGAACTCCACCCATGCTTGCTCATTTACTAACACATGTTGACCTTTTTTTAGCCATGTGACCGTATAAGGATTAGTGTGGGATATCCTTGTCAGTTTTAGTTTGTTGACTACTTCCTTTGACATAGTGTTGTCAGTAGAGCTTGAGTCAATGATGACTCTACACACTTTACCCATCATTCTATACTTTATTTTAAATAAAGATCTTGTATGGCTTGGCTCCTCCTTTACTATATCTTTGATCAAATTCCTCCTCATCATAAGGTTCTCCCCTTCTTCTAAATTTAGAGGTACTTTAGCATGCTTGCTTGTTTTATTGGACTCATTTTGAACTAAGTTTATCCTCTTGTCACCTCCTTTTGATGAACTACCTTTCTCTAGACACCTATAAGCAAGGTATCCCATTTGATTACAATAGTAGCACTTCATAAGGTAAAGTAGTCTTTCATCCTTGTCCACCATTCCTTCCTCTAGAATTAGAGTTTCTTCCTTTACAACCTCTACTTGAAATTCCTTCTTATTGTTCACTAAACTTTACCTCACTTTGAGCCCTTGAATCTGAACCTTTCCCACCATAGCCACCTCTTTGACCTCTATTTTCCTTGCTCTTTACTTTCCCTTTAGAGGTTTCTTGCTTCCTCTTTCTTTTTTCTTCAATCTTCAATGCCATTTGATAACATTTCCTGATGATTTTGAATTTTATTAAGATCATCTCTTCTTAAATAAACCATTTGAGGCCATTCAAGTATCTTGCAAGCTTGATACTTTCTTCTTTAACTACCTTAGACCTCAAAAATAATTTTTGAAATTTTTGGGTATATGCTTGGACATCCAAATCTTTTTGCTTAAGAGTTTGTCTCCTTCTATGAAGCTGAACTTCATAGTCATTAGAAAGCTAGCTCTACTTCACTTTTTTTACCATACCCTTCCATGTAACTATAGGACATTTTCTATCATTTTTTCTCTTAGTTTACGCAAACTTCCCCCAAGTAAGAGCTAAACCTTTTAACCTAGACTTGGCCACCATAAGTTTTTGTGCTTCAAAGATACCATCACATTCAAAATGGTTCTCAATGTTGTCAATCCAGTCCACAATTGAATATGGATCCATTTGTCCACTAAATAGTGGCACTCCTTCTAAAGATTTTTCACTCAATGCTTTTAATTCCTTTAAGAATGGCTATCAGGAAGAACAAGTTCAGATGTTGGTTCTTCTTCTACCAACTCTAGTTTCTTTTCCCTTGCTTCTTTTTCTTCCTTTAGGTTAATTTTCTCTTTGACCTTATTAGTTTTGTCTTGGACTTCACCCAAGAGTTGCTCCATTTGAACCAATCTTACTCTTAATGACTTGTTGTCTTCGCCTTGTTCTTCAACCTTCTTAGCTAACTCAATAATAGTCACCATAGTTTTGCCTTCTATTTCTCCATTTGGTGTATTCTCTCCCACTAATTCAAGAGACTACAAAATTCAAAATTCACCACAAGCCTAATTCTTTCTCTGATACCAATATGGTTTGAGTGTTCCAAGGGTTGCTTGTACTGCTCCTTTAGAGACCTAGCTTGTCTCTTCTAGTCACCTAGTCTACTTAGGTCCTTGATTAGTTAAGGTGATTAACTAAAACCAATCCAAACTGATCTTCTCCAAGAGTTTGATCCTTTGTGCTTACCCTCAAAAGACCAACTCTTCTCCAAACACAAACTTAAAGAGGTCTAGGTGCAACTTTCTCACAAACTTTGTCCTTAATTTTAGGGTCATCCATAGAAATGAGATCACTCCATTTTCTTCCATTCATGTCCATTTGGAAAGATCTTTAGGCCTCTTCTGTAATGATTTCAATTTTTTGTCTGTAAGAAGTATAATTAGGCCTAGCTCCAATTAGCCCTTGGAATTGACTAATTCCTCTTTCTTGCAAGAGCTCTCCAAACAACTTGGTAAAAAAATTCTAGATTCAAACACCATTTTGGATTTTCTAAAGAATTCTATAGTTTATTAACTCCTTATTTGTATGTACAAGTGATTCCTATTATGTAGATCAAATAGGACTAAAATGCCTATTTCCTAAGACTAGGCTACAAACTTGTTTGGAAACTTGCCTAAATGGTTTGGTAAGACCTCAATCTCTAGGAAATATCAAGATATGAGTATCCCCTTCCTAAAAATATAATTTTTCTATACAAAACTTCCATTACCTATACTTAACCATTTGTTTTAGCAGTGCCAAACCTCTAACCAAGAATTCCTAGCTTGCCTAGGGCTTGAGTTTTAAAATAGTAGCTCAACATCTTTGGACTCCTACATTTCTATAAATCATGTAAAATGGATCCACTCTAATATTCATACACATTTACAAAGTTTCAAGGGTTGAATCTTAAGTGGGAGCCATGGAAGCAAAATTGTCTTCTAATAACTAGTACACTATCAAAACCAAACTAATTTTCTTGTAGCTAGAAATTCAAGTCAAATAAACATGATTATTGAATGAAAAGGTATCTAAACTAACCTACGAACACACTAAAACCATCAGATCAATTATTTCAATCCATTAAACACCACAAAAAATGAAAAATATCGGTCTACACACTAATCATAGTCATAGTCATTATTTCATTCACAAAAACTTCTTACAATCCCAGCTCAATTTAGGATTGAGCCTTTAATGAGTTGTAGATGTCTTTTCCCTATTTTTTAGGAAATATTAGTAGATTGGACACTCCTCAAATTTAGGGGATCCAATGCAACTAATTTGCATGCAATATTTGCAATAAATTACAAATGTTTCATGATAACTTTTTGACAACATTTGACATCTTTGCATTTATGCTATTACCCTTGTTTCTAAGACCCCTAACCCCTCTAGATCAATGCATAGGAAACATAAATGACCTTTAAAGATTCCAAATCACTATTTCCTCTACACACTAAGAAATTGAAATAACAACTAACACTGGCTATTTTTGTGACCTCAGTCCTAATGACTAACTCACCTAGCCAATGATGCAAGTGACCTTCTATGGTATAAAACCAACCTAATCTATGCTCTTGACTTGGCTAGTGTCAAGTACAAGCCAAAAATGAATCAAATAAAGGAGGTTTCCTAGGTGTGCTTCTGCACCAACAACTATGACAGTTGGAAGGAAACGATGAAGACTCATTTGTTGTGCATGGGTCTGTGCTATTGGATTTCAAGAAAGAGTAAGAACACAATTATGGAAGAAGGAAAGCTTGAAGAATGTGATAAAGTAAAGAGAGATATATTCATGTGTAACATGAGAGCCATAGAATCCCTACTATTAGCTCTTCTAGAGATTGAATACAATCTAGTAAAGACATTTCAAACTTCTCATGAAATTTGGAAAGCATTGTAAGTTACTTTTGAAGGTGACGAACATGCAAAAAGGATGAAGTTGCAAAGTTGGATTTGTGCATTTAAAGATGCTAAGATGATGGAAGATGAATCCATAAAAAATCATGTAGGAAGAATATCAAAAATTGTTGCAGGTATTCAATCTCTTGGTGGAACTAAACAAGATGATGATGTTATATGGAAGATGTTAAAAAGTTTATGACCACCATTCAAGAAAACAACTCAGATGATTCAGCTAGTAATGCCTTGCACCAGACATTTCACAAAGGAAACTTTTCTTGGAAGATTAGAATCTATAGAAACATAAATGAGATAGTTTGGAGAATTAACCAGAGTTGAGACAACCTTTAGTGCTATGAACATTCAACTTAATCTATTAAGAAGTACAATTGCAAGAGGAGATTTTTCCAGTAGTATAAGATTTGAAGAAGATAAGAAGATTAAAGAAGGAATAACCCTTCTAGTAAGAAGAGAAAAATATGGTAAGAAATTATTTAAATGTTGGACATGTGATGAATATGGTCATTATGCATATAAATGTCCTGAAAGGGAGAACAAGTTTAGAGGAAGCTTTAATCTTAGAAGAGATAAGGATAGAAATTGTTTAAATGCTAATCATGATGAAGAATCTGATGGAAAATATCAGAGTGAAAGTGATGTTGAATTAGGATTTGTGGCTATTAAGGAAGATAACCTTGGTAGAGAAAATAGAGAAGAGAGAACTCTTGGTACCCAAGTGGAGAAGAACTCAGATTGGATAATTGATAGTGGATGTTCACATCACATGACTGGTGATGTGAACAAAATTGTTAAGTTTAGAAATCATGATGGAGGTATTATTAGAGTTTGTAACAATGTAGCCTATTATATTATAGGGATTGGTGATGTTTACTTTGTTGATTATTTGAAACATAATTTTTTAGGTATTGGATAGTTGGTAGACAAAGAATATTTGTTGCAATTCATAGAGAAGATTTTCATTATCAAAGAAAAAAATGGTAAGTTGATTGGTACTAGAACCAAATCTAGAGGTAATATATTTTAGTTGAGTCCTATAGAAATAACATGCTTGGTTGCAAAGTTTGCTAACTATTAGTTATAACATAGAAGGTTTTGTCATATAAACTTTGATAATATAGTGAAAGTTAGAAGCACATTTGTAGTAAGAGATCTTCGAAAGATTATTAAGCCTACTAATGTTGTCAAAAAGGAATGCATTTTGGCTAAGTAGAGGAAAGTTTCTTTTCTTAGCAAGAAGTTCTCTACTATAGAGAAATTGGAAATTTTTCACACAAATTTGAGTGGTCCTGCAAGAACAAGAAGAGTCAATGGTGGAAGGTACTTTATGATTTTTGTTGATGATTTCACTAGGATGATGTGGGTAGCATTTCTTAAATAGAAGTTTGAATCTTTTGAGAAATTTAAGATATTCAAGAATAGAGTTGAAAATGAATCTAGTGTTAAGATTAAGTGTTTAAGATTAGATAGAGGAGAGTTCACCTCTAGACAGTTCAACATGTTCTATGAAGATAATGGAATCAAAAGACAATTATCTTCACCTAGAACACTTAAACAGAATGGGATTATTGAAAGAAGGAACACGCCACTAGAAAAAGTAGCAAGAGCGATGTTATTTGAGAATGATGTCTCAAAGGCATTTTGGAGAGAAGTAGTTAACATTGCAATATATACTCTAAATAGAGTATAGATCAAAAAAGGTATGAGAAAGACACCCTATGAGTTATTGTTTGGTCATTCACTATTAGTCAAGTATTTTAGAATATTTGGAAGTAAGTGTTACATAAAGAGAGATGATGATATAGGTAAGTTTGATCCTAGAAGTGATGAAATTATGTTTCTTGGTTACTCATTGAATAACAAAGGATATAGATGTTTCAACTATTGAACTAAGACAATAGTTGAGTATGCAAATGCAAAAATTGATTATAAGTTTGCTACTAAAAAAAATATGGTAGATTATAATTTTGATAAAGAAGAGGATAATTCTAGATTTGTTAGATAGAATGTTGAAGTTATTTTTGAGACTAACAATGACTTGTAGAATGATGTATCTATTGAGCATAGAGAAGAACAAAGATTTGAACCTAGGGAAGAGATCAGAGTTGAGATGTCAACTCCTACTTTCAGTAGAAATATGAAAAAGAATTACCCTCCTGAGTAGCTAATTGGGAGCAAGGATAAAGGTGTGATGAAAAGGAATATAGTAAATGAGGAATTGTGTCTAAATTCTCAAGTGGAACCTAAGAGAATAGATGAGGCATGTAAGGATGATCACTAGATGCAAGCTATGAAAGAAGAACTAGATCAGATTGTAAAGAATAAGACATGGGAAATAGTTCCTAGGCCTAAAGACAAGAATGTGATAGGAACCAAATGAGTATTTAGAAATAAAATGAATGAGTTAAAGGAGAAGTCATGAGAAACAAGGCCAAACTTATTTGCAAAGGATACTCACAAAAAGAAGGCATAGATTATGAAGAAACCCATGCACCCATAGAAAGAATGGAAGCCGTAAGGATGTTCTTGGCTTATGTAGCAAGCAATAATTTCAAGGGTTATTAGATGGATGTCAAGTCAGATTTCCTTAATGGAGAACTTGGAGAAGAATTCTACATTGAGAAACTTGATGGATTCCCTCTAATAGACGACAAAGGTTTTGTATGTAGACTAAAGAAAGCATTGTATGGTCTGAAGCAAGCACCTAGAACCTTGTATACAAGACTAGATAGGTATTTATCAAAGCTTGGATTAATCAAAGGTACAACAAATGGTAATTTGTATTCAAGAAAAACTAATGATGGTCTATTTATCATTGTAATATTTGTGGATGATATAATATTTGGAGGAAATAATGAAGAAAGTGAGAAATTTGTTGAAGAGATGAAAAATGAATTTTAAATGAACATGGTAGGAGAAATGAAGTTTTTCTTAGGATTGTAGATTGCATAGAACAAAGATGGAAGATTTATTTCATAGACTAAATATCTAAAACATTTATTGAAAATATTTGGTTTGTAAAATTGTAAACCTATTGTTACACCCATGATAACTGGTCACAAGTTATTTTGTAAAGATGAGACACCTATAGTTTAGTAGAAAAACTATAGATCTATGATTCGAGCATTGCAATATTTGACTCACAACAGACCAAATATAGAAAATATAGTTGGTATTGTAGCAAAATTTCAAGTTGATCCTAAAGAGCATCATTATGCAATAGTAAAAAGGATATTCAAATGCTTGAACGGTACATCTGATTATGGAATATGGTATGATAGGTCAAGTAATTTCACCTTGTGTGCATATACTAATGTAGATTGGGTAGGCAATATAGATGATAGAAAGAGTACCATTGGTGAAGCATTCTTTTTTGGAGGAAGATTGGTTTCTTGGTTGAGCAAGAAATGGGTCTATACATCAGTATAGATGAGGCAAAGTATGTTATAGTAGAAAATAACTATAATCAAGTTATGTGGATGAAACAAATGTTGAAAGATATTGGAATTGAGCTTATAGAACCTATTATCATTTACTATGATATAACATGTACAATAAGTATGTTTGAGAATCTAGTATTGCATTCTAAGACAAAGAACATATCTATAAAGTATCATGTTTTGAGAAAGAAGGTAGCTAAGAAAGAGATAAGGCCAAAGTATGTACGTACTAAAGATCAAATTTTATTAAAGCCTTTTCCTAAAGATACTTTTGAGTACCTAAGAGGTATACTAGGGGTTATGCCCCTACCTACTTTAGAGTAGTTGATGCAAGGACTACATTAGTCCAGTAGTACATAGCACTTGGTACATAGTCTTTGGACACTCAACCTGGTTAATGATTTGAGAAGTTGATTAGCAATTGGTATTATGATTGACACCTTTTACATTGATGTCAATGGGGGAGAGAATGTACATGAAAAAATAATTCAGTGAATGAACATAAGAAATGAGAAGAGAAACACCTATTGAGATGGCAATAGGAGAGAGTTATCTCTTTAGGAAGATTTAAAAAGATTCATGTAAGTGTGAAGAAGAATAGGTAAGTGTGTAGAAGGAAGTGTAAGTCCACAATTGCAATAAAAAAGTATTGGAAGTTGTTTACTATGAAAAATTGTTCTCGATCCTAAAAGAAGAAGAAGAATAGAGCAATGTTCCAAAGAATTTCAGATTTGGTTGATGAAGAGGATTTGAGAAGATGATAATAGCAGAGTACTATTTGTTAGTCTTGAAACTTAGATGTTTTTCATATATGTTTCCATCAATGCCAAATGGGGAGATTGTTAGAATTAATTCTGATGATACTACATTGGGGGAGTATCCTAAGCATTGGAGAGTATTGATATGTTTCATTCATGACTACATTTGGCATTAATTTCAACATAGCAATAATTCTATTAAGACTGGAAGAATACTAGTCAGTAATTTCAATATGCATAGGAACTAAGGAGGTTTCAAATGATGCATAGTGGAGGACATATTCTTGAGGTTTTATTGATGACATGATTTAAAGGACTAAGTTTGATTCAATGTTGTATAGAAGTTACACTTTTTTTACTAGAAATAGTGTAGAAACAGAGCATTAGAAAATAGACTTGTGATAATCTATCACTATCTTTCATCTAAGATGTAATGAAGATGATACATAGATAAAAATGATAGATGTGGTTTCACATGTGTAAAGGTTTGTAGACTATGAGTTGACAGTATTTTTGTAATTATATTATCTTATTTTAACTAATTGGGAAAGCCTCAAGGCTA
This sequence comes from Cupressus sempervirens, assembly GCA_028749045.1. Classification (NCBI taxonomy): domain Eukaryota; kingdom Viridiplantae; phylum Streptophyta; class Pinopsida; order Cupressales; family Cupressaceae; genus Cupressus; species Cupressus sempervirens. The sequence continues at coordinate 426,830,311 of CM053790.1, forward strand.
AATCAAGGAATTATTATGAAGATATAATATAAAAGAAAGTTGTTTTCTTTATTTGTACTATGTGATCTAGAAGAAGAAGATCAAGTGGAATCTAAATTAGTAGTGCATAGTGGGAGAAGGAACAAAATGCTTATTGAATGTGTGTAAGTGATCCAAAGGATCATTAGATGTGCAGTATGAGATTTGGTTACAAGATCTAAAGGAGCAGAAGATCGATTGATAGGAAAAAGATAGAGGAAGGAAGTACATTTTAGTTCCATTATTCTACAAGGAATAATATAGAGATCATTTAGAAAGTGGGCTCTTTGATCTTAATCTTGAAGTTGTTTGGGTAGTGGGTCTAGTTGTCTTCCACAACTCCTAATAGACACAACTCTTAACAAGTTTGGAATCTCCTAATAGGGATTCAAAGTCTCCTAACAAGGACTCATATGTATTGAATATTGTAACAGACTCCTAAGAGGGTCTATCCACTAGCAAGGAATATTTATATTAGTACATCATCTTGTGGGTACCATTCCCACTGGGGTTTTCCCTCTGACCAAGGGTTTACCTAGTTAACATATATGGTGTTAATTGTGTATGAGTATGTTTTGTGGTTTTAGTTTATATTACTGACATGGTTAAGTTTATTTAAGGTTAATGTTTGTAATGATAGTTGGATAACTGATTCACCCCCCCTCCCCAGTTATATCAGTGGACTATATATTCTAATAGGTCTCTTGGTGAAAACCAAAAGGTTCCATAAGACTATGAAAAAGTAAAAATAAAAGACATATCCAAAGGTGAAAACCTCCCTAAGGTACTCAAGGATGGAAGATTAGACACAACCCCATTGAAGGAAAGATCAAAATTACTTATGGAAATGATAGAAGAGATAAATCTAGGAACACCTAACAACCCTAAGATCATACATTTTATAGTCTCATTATCACCAGAAGAAAGAGATGATTTTGTCAAATTCTTTCTTGAAAAGAAGATAAACTTGGCCTAGTCTTATTTAGACATTCTTGGATTAAATCATAAAATGGTCCTCCATCACTTGCCATTAAAACTAGGAGTGAAATGATTAAAGAAAAAGATAAGAAAGATGTATCCTCAAGTCGCTCTCCTTGTCAAAGCTGATTTGAAAAAATTATTGGATGTAGGTTTCATAAGAATCATTGATTAAACAAAGTGGATATCAAACTTGGTACTAGTAAGAAAACACTCTAGGATATTCACAGACTTCTAGGATCTCAATAAAGCATGTCCCAAGAATGATTTCTCATTACCAAATATAAACATAATCATAGACATGACAGCTAGATATGAGATGTTATCACTAATGGATGGCTTCTCTAGCTATAATCCTAAGGATCAACAAAAAATAGCTTTCACATGTACTTGGGGAACATATTGATAGAATGTCATGCCTTTTGGCCTTAAAAATGTCAGGGCAACATATCAAAGAGCAATGACTACCATCTTCCATGATTCTATGCACATCCTAATGGAAGACTATGTAAATGACTTACTCTACAAATCCCCTAGATGAAGTGATAATTTGGGCATCTTAGATAGGATATTCAAAAGAATGGAAAGCTACAAGCTCTGTTTGAATCCTAAAATGTGTGTATTTAGAGTTGTTTCTAGAAAGCTCCTAGGGTATATTGTTTCTCAACGAGGCGTTGAGGTTGATCTTGAAAAAGTGAAAGCAATACTTGAAATTCCTCCAACAAATCTAAGAACATTAAGAAGTCTACAATGGAGATTTTAATCTATTTGTAGATTCATTATACAACTAGTAGATAAATATCACTCATTCCAACATTTATTATGCAAGGGAGTATCTTTTCAATGGAACAAATAGTGTGATGAATCTTTTCAATAGCTCAAAGACTATCTCCTATGTCCACCAGTATTAATGGCATGCACATGCCACATAAATAGCATTAGGAGCTCTCTTAGCACAAACTAATGAACAAGGGATAGAGCGAGCCATTTACATCAGCATAACGCTTGTGGAATATGAACTAAACTATTCACTTATTGAATGAGCTTACCTTGCTATTGTCTTTGTGGCCCAAAAGATGAGGCATTACATGCTCCATTAGAAAACAATGCTTGTCTCCAAGAGTCACCCATTAAAGTATTGTTGTGGTGTCCACAACACACACCCCATTCCTAGTGAGGAATGGGGAACCCACTAATGTTTTTTGGCTCTTGAACTCAAAGTTCAAGAGTTGGAAGAAGATTTTTTTTTTAGATTTAGAGTTTTTGAGTCAAAAATTGATAAAAACACAAAACATTAGAAATTTGAAAAAACACAAAAAAATTAGCAAATTTGAAAAAATGCAAAAAATAGGAAAATAAGGATAAAATTATTTAAAAATTAAAAATCAAATAAATAAATAAATAATTAAAAAAAAAGCACTCATCCACATGCACAAGGAATGCATTGCGCACCAATGCACATGTCGAGGTGCAGCGTCTGTCTTGCTTTGCGCATGGGGGGATGGAGGGGTAATAAAACCCTTCTTCCCCCTTTACGCCCCTCATTATTTTTTTCATTCTTCTTCAAAACTCATTAAGCACCCCCTCCCTTTCTATTGTAGCATGGTGCCACACGCCCATACTGTGCCTTAGGCACCACACACTTGGTGTTATGCATCCCAGCACCGTACCTATGTTGTGCACTAGGCACCAAACATGCTGGGCACATACCACACTCAATGTGGCATGCACCAAGTGCACACCAAGGTGTGCACACACCTTTTTGTTTTTGTTTTGCAATATATATATATATATATATATGAAATGTTTAAAAAGAAAAAAAAAAATTAATTTTTAAAAATAAAATTAAAAAAGGGATAAAATAAAAAATAATAATATGTCCAAATGGGATTTTTTTATTATTATTATTGTTCAATGTTTTGCTTTACATTATTTGTGACTAATAAACACATTTCTCATAATGTGCAGGTAACCAACTGGCATCCACGTCTGGAGCAACGCCCAAACCCGTAGTCTTCAAGTTCGAAGGCATACCTTCAAAGTCAAGATTCCACAATGACTACACTAAGATTAGAGATACCAGCCTTGGACACATGGATTTAGGAGATTTCCTAAGAATTTGCAAAAAGCCAATGGAGAGATTAGCCTTGGTATCTGCATTGATCCATTTTGGATTAGTGAGTGCAGCGTCACATCCTATGTCAGTATAGTCAGTTGAACTAACCATGGCCCTATCACAACATTTTGTTCCTAATGAGAGGGTTTTCAAAAGCATCATAGGGGAAGTGGTATTGGATTTGTGACTTGAAAACATTGAGAGGGTTTTCCACCTACCAAGAGCAGACCGGTTCAACCAACTTTCCTATGAAGTGGCTGAGAGATGGTACAGGGAGCATCAATAGGAGGCCATTGACATTATACAATCCTTGTACCTAATTGAGAAGCCTCCTCAAGGAAGGATAACCAAAAAAGTTGATATGACTTAGGGATACATGAAGGGAGACATTATATACTCCACTATTCTGCTAATTAGAGTCATGGGCTTACTCGCAATAGGTCATCTTAGCACATTCATGGTGAACTTTATTGAGACCATCAGACATGCGAAGATACCATTGGGCTTGACCACCACACTAAGCAAAAACTTGTGTGAGCAATTAAGAATGGTGAAGGACAAGAAGAATTTTTACATGACTTCTTACCTAGTGTACCTTCTTGTAGCAAGGGCAACAAACTATCTCAATTTGTACAGGAGAGGCAGTATGGAGGACCCTAATGTCTAGCCTTACATGGTTTATCCTCAATTGGTGAAGAAGAAGCTTTCAACAGAGAGCAAGGAATACAAGATTGTGAATGATGCATTCATCTTTGTTATCATACAATTCATTAAGGGTGACTATGGGAAAAGGTTATTTGATAAAGCCAAAGCACAAATCATGGCTCTCGGAGCCTACTTCATCCAGTTCAAGACATTCATGTATTTATGGGTAATGGGTGCATCCATCAATCCTTAGAAGCTTTTGAGGTACCCAAATGACAAGTTGGTACTATTGGAGATCTCTAGGCAAATTGAGTTGGCCTATGAGAAGATAAAAGAGGAAATAGAGACCCTACTAGAAATGGTCATTGGTCATTGGGCCGTATCAGGTGAAGCAAAAATAGGATATTCTATCCTTTGAGTGGGAGTGGGAGAACTATCCTCTTGAAGAATACAACTCTCCTTGGCCATATTTTGACAATGTTGGGAAAGTGGAGAGCCTAGTAGGAAAAGACTTCCATCATGAGAATGTTGTTGAAGATCATTGGATAAATGCCACGAATGACTATGATGTCTGCATTAGGGACTATTGTAGGATGACTTTTTATCTAGTAGAAAAGGCTCTCCTGTTGAACATCTTGGAGGAGATAAGGAAACATGATTCTAAGGAATTATTGTATCCCCTGTTCAACATAGATAAAGTTGGTGAAAGACCTATTCTAAAAGCCAAGCTTGACAAAGAAGAAGGTGATGACATTAATCATCAAGCGAGGCATGCTATTAAAATGACAAAGGATTGGATCAAGAAACCTTTTTCCATTTGATCCAATTCCTAACATGGTAATTTTCCATGCACATGCTTGCCAAAAAAGAGGTAGAGGAGGGAAACTAACGGTTCCTATCTTTTCACTCTTGTCGCCTGTAATGCCAGAGATAGTCTACCAACTTGATCACCTTGTTGGATATTATCACCCTCTTGAAAGGAAGGGAAAGAAAAAAAGAAATAGGACCTCTCCTCAAAGGATTCAAATAGAATAGGCACCTTCCCAGCAACATGAACAAAGTCGACAAGGGTCTCAAGATACTAGAGCTACCCAAGTCCAGGATGAACCACAGTTGCCTCCTATTTTGTCTAGCCAACTAGAAGAAGGAGAGATTCCACAAGTCTCCATTCCTCATGCACAAGATGAACCTAATTTTCCTTCTACCTCCAAGAAATAGAAGAAGATGATTAAGATTTGGATGAAGAAAAAGCAAAGGATTAGTAGAAGATTAGTGCTTAATCCTTCTATTCTTGAAAGTATTTTGGAGAGAGATGAAGAAGAAGAAATAGAATCAAAGGAGGAAGAGGAAGAACAAGTAGCCTTATAGGGAAGAGCTTGGCTAGTTAGAGCCACATAATTACAAAGAAGAGAGAGTTCCATGGGTACCTTGTCATCCACACAAGCAGAACCATTAGAGCTCTCTTCTTCAGAAGATGAAGTACAATACTGGGTAGATGAGCAAAGTGAAGAGAGTGGTGGTGTTTTCTCAATGTTAGATTTTGATTTCATGCCCATAGGTATAGAATTGATTGAGGTTAAGATCAAGGATAGCCCTACAGGTGAACCTCAACAAGAAGACTAGATGTAGATGCTGCCAGATACACAGGGTCCTGATCTCACTCCTCCATCTCCACCACAGATTTTGGTGGTAGAAAAGGGTTCAGTAACTCCCCCACCTCTGAGTTCAAAAGAGGAATAGGTTCAAAAGGAACCATCATCACAGGAGCAACCAGAGCCAAGGACTATTGATGAAGCATCAAAGGAGGGATAGATTGTAGAATATGCATAACAACCTTCCCAAGATGCTAAGGAGCAGCCTACAGGATCCAAAGATACTAAAGGTATAAAAGAGGAGTCCTCGCAATAGGAGATGACTCCAACCAAGAGTGATAAAGGGAAGGAGGTATTTGAACACACCCATTCATCATCAAGAGCTAGACCCATAGGAAAACATATCCTTAGATGGTTTTGAAAGGAGATAATGAGAAGTGCTAAACCTTAGTTCTGTCCATCGGAGGATGACATTTATGATATTGCTGAGATTTTGAGCAAACCCAAGTCTCCACCACATGAGGTGATACCATTATCATTTTTCACCACCATGTAGAACTAGGATTTATTTTCACAAGTGGCTCTTCCCCCTAAAAATATAGATGTAGAAGGCATTAGCTTCAAAGATTATGAGATGAAGGATGTTTTGTTGGGAAGGCCTACATGGGATCCAGCTTGACAAATGATGACCATGGGAGTCAAAGAGGTCCTTAGTCACATGGAGAAAGATGAGATTGAACTTTGAACACTTAAAAGGCAAGTTGAGATCCTAAAGGGGTATCTAGCTAAAGTCATTGGTCCTCCTGATCTTGAACACCATGAGCATAGTTTGAACACTATACTTAATGAAGGGGAAGGTGTACAATTAGACCCATTTTTGAGAGCTTATTAGGAATGGTGAGGAAGTTTTGAGGAGAAAGGTGTCACCATTATCGTAGGGAATCTTAAGTTATTGCAAGCTATGCAAGGGAACATAAAAAAGATCATAGCAATTTTGAAGTAGGACTTTAGTATCATGGATGAGATACATGCTTAGAGTAAGGATTTATAGTCTCTACAAGCCATAAAGGGCCAAAGATTTTAGGTTTTGATTGATGTATATACTAGAGAAGAATTAGACATGATTGATGATTGGATAGAGAAAATAGTGGATAGCAATAAAGTAATGGAGAAATTACATGAAGAGATCCATAAGCTCAAGGACCAAGCTTGAGAGCAAATTTTGGAAGCAGAAAAACACTACAGTGATGCATGCTTGGATATTTTTTAAGATGAAGAGAGAGAAAGGTTGTTACCTATAGAGATAGTAGTGGAGAATTTTAAGAAGATTTTTGTGGAGGTCACGGATGATGAGGACATCTGACAGGCCTTTAGGACAAAAGAAGCCTTGTTGGAGTTGGACACCAAACTTGGAGATTTTGCAAAGAATTGAATTGAGGTGGACAACTATAGATAGAAGGTGAAAGATAAGTATGAGGTTTTAGATCTTTTGGATGCTACTAAGATAACTAAGATGATAGAGAAATTTTGAGATTTTGACCCTGTTGACCTCCGTAGCTCTGCAAGTCTATAGCTCCACAATTCAGAGGTGCACCAATAGTTAATGGCTAGTTCCAAAAATAGTGTCTCCCATGCATCGAGAATGCATTCTAATGGTAGTTTAACTTTAACACACACCTAGCGAAGGACCAGCTTCTATTTTTAGCACCTTCTCACGCTTTCTTTGTTTTGACATGTAAAGGGCTCATGCATCCAATTAATGAATAAAATATGGATAGAGTCCTGTAAGCACCAGATTAATTGTTAGTCTATATATATATATATATTTTTTTTTTAATGTTTTAAAAGCATTTTATTTCATGAAGATATCTCTCACTCTCAACACAAATTGAGGAGATGATTTCTTATAAATACCCCAATGTAAAATGTAACAAGGGCCATCATTATTATGCAATAAAATTATTCTTTTGGTGCTTGCATTTGGAGTGTTGTGATTCTTGCCTAAATGTGTCATTGTTTCATGAATTTTATTCATGAGATTGTGATTGAGCCAAAGGTTTATTGCGTTGTTTATGGCTGTGCAATCTTTTAGTTTTGGTGTTTGCTATAGATTTATGAATTTCAATGACATAAAAAGCTTGAGAAGAGATCATAAAATTTTGCCTTCATAGCCTTTTGTCTTGCATGAGTGCACTTTCCATGGCCTTGCAATTTGATGAAAGGTGAAACATCGTATGATTGTTAAATTTTCTCATCGACGATTGCATCAGTGGATTCTAGGAAGCATTGCTCCTATTTTCATTGGTTCCTACTAATTTCTTCAAAAGTTTAACTTACAATGTGTTGTTTCTATAGCTTATGTCCATTTAGGATTTCAATTTCAAGTTATTTTCTTTCAAATTTTTTATTTTCTTTGCTAACCCCTTGTTAAAATAGGAGCTCATTTTAGTTGCACTATTAGAATTGCATTCATTAAAAAACTAGAAAATAAAAAAATATTGTTCTTTTGTGTGTTATTTTGAGACAAAAAATAGATTTACTTCATTCCAAGATCATAATAGAACCAGAAAAGGCCTCCTCATGAACAATCACATATAACTTCAACTGAGCAATTTTTAGTACGTCACAAGACAAATACTGAACCTTGGAGTTGATCCCCAAAAAGATTAGTTTTTCAAGAGAGGAATTGCACAATTGATTCCTAACATTGACCTAATGTAAAATCACTACCAAACAAGTATCTCGTAAGTAAGACCACTCTTACAGGGTGCTTATCCAAATGGGTTATGATCCTTAGTGAAATTGACATAGAAGAGGTGGATAGAAAGGAAATCAAAGGACAAGTAATAGTTGATCAGCTAGCAGAAGAACCTATAATAGATTATCATCCCATGTTGATATACTTTCTAGATGAAGCCATATTTAATATGGATATAAATAATGAATGAAAGCTTTACTTTCATGGCTCACATATAAGAAGTGGGTTGAAGCTATGCCCCTAACTTTTACCACAAGAAAGAAGATTTCAAGGTTTATCCTAAATTATATCATATGTTCGTATGAAGTCCCCTTGGCTATTATTTCTAATCATGGTAATTCATTTCAAAACAAAGATATTGATAAGCTTTGTGAGAAATACAATATCTAGCATGGATATTCTATTATTTACCATCCATAGGGTAATGGCCAAGAAGAAGCATCTAATAAGACCATTGTCAAGATTCTCCAAAAGATTGTCAATCATTCTAGTCAAGATTGACAGTTACAACTAAATCCAACTCCTTTGGTTGATAGAACAAGTGTGCATGATCCCACTAGTGCAACACCATACTCTCTTGTCTATGGAACTAAGGCAATACTTCCCATTGAAGTTAAAATTCCATCATTGAGAGTATCTCTACAAGATGTTTTTGATGATTAAAACTATAGAGTATCTAAACTCAATGAACTTGAAATACTTGATGAGCAGAGGCAAGTTGCCTTGACACATTTGCAAGCTTACCAAAACTAACTCAAATAGAGCTATAACAAGAAAGTTTGAGGTTGGTGATCTAGTCTTGAAGATGAACTACAAGACTCAACAACATAGAGAAAAGAGAGGAAAATTTGAACCAAATTAGGAAGGACCCTATGTAGTTATTGCACCATTTGGGTCTGAAGTATATCAACTTGTGACTCTAGAGGATGAACCATTGACTGTGTCCATCAAAAACATGCATCTTTTCAAGTACTATACTTAATTCCATTTAAAATTCCAAAAAAAATATTTTAAAAATGACAAAAAGTCTTGAAAAAATATTTTTAAAATAGCAAAAAGTCATGAAAAAACAAACAAAAAAGTAAAAAAAGTCATGAAAAATGGATACCTTGATGAGAACCTAGCAAACAAGTGTCTCGAAAAGAAAATTTGAGACAAGAGAAAAATTCTATCCAAAAGTGAAAACCTAGAAAATAGGTGCTTTGGGGAAGTACCATGGTGAAAACTAGGAAAACAGGCACCATGTGTGATCAGTTGTTGCTCCTCCATCTATTGAGATTCCATTTGGTTTTTCTCCCCCTTTTTTCATTCCTTGATCACATCCTTCATATTGTAGGGCATCCCTAGTCGATAATCATGGCCTATGAATTGGTTAATGTTCATTGTTATCTTACCCAAGCATCACCATTCTGTACATACTTTTCCATTGCCTTCTGTACATATTTTGCATCCTATATGGTGGTGTATCACCTATACAGTGCATGAGTTTGAAATTGAATTAGGGTCATTTCCCTGCACATTTTATCCATTGGAATTATCACATATTAGATTGGAGCTTACACTTGTGAATCCTTGACGATCCTGAAAAAAATCCTAAAAATTCAAATACAATCTTGAAAAAAATCCTAAAATTTCAAATATGATCCTAAAAAAAGACCTTAAAATCATAAAATGTCCTGAACAAACCCATAAAAATCATAAAACACCTTCAATAAATACATAAAAAATCATAAAACGTCTTGAACAAATCACTAAAAATTATAAAATTTCCTTAAAAAATCTATAAAAATAATAAAATGTCTTGAAAAAATTGATAAAAATCATAAAATATCCTTAAAAAACCACCTAAACATCATAAAATATCCTAAAATTAACCCTAAAAAACATAAATTTCCTAAAGAAACGTATAACACAAAAATATCAAATATCCTCAAAAACCCTAAAAATCACAAAACTTACCACAAACTTGCAATCAACCTTGTAAATACTCATTGTGGATAATCACCCCTTTTTCTTAAACACTCACACTTTGATAGACTGAAACTCAAAGCACTACACTTGACTAGCAATTATACTATCTAAGCAATGTGAACCATGAATCAATCTAACTTATCACTACCAACCAAACCAACAATCTAACCTATCATATTGTCAATCTCTCAAGAACTATCCAAAGACCTAAAACAATAAAAAGAAAGTAATAATAGACAAGAATAGTTGTTAGCTCACACTGTTTAGTGAGTGATTTTTATTGTCCTTTTTTGTCTTTGCTCATGTTACTATGCCCCTCAATGATATAACTTGAGTGGTCAGGATGTTTCATGGTCATCTTTTAGAGTCTAGGGCATGTTTGTATGCCTCAAGAAGGATAAGATTATTTTCTATCTATATCATGCTTGTTTATGCAAAAGGTTTGCATTTGTGCTCTAGCCCTTTATGCCATGATGTGTTGAATAATGTTTGCCATATCAAAATAAATCTCCATTGACATATAATGAAATTTATGAAATAAAAATTCCTCACATCATTCTAATTGGTCCTCATCTTATCTCCTCTATCTTCTAGCATCCATCTCATCCACCACCATGGTCTCATACTTTGATACACCAGAAACACTTTCATCTTGCATTCTTGCATATGTCAAAATTCCTAAAAACCCAGAGCAAAACATATATGCATAAACATGGTATTCATATCATTTTGCATTCATTTGCATTCAATCCATATTATTGGCATTCATTTCATGAGAAAAAAAATGTGGCAAAAATAAAGATATCATTTCCTAAGCATAACATGTGATAAGTCAATGCATGATATCATCCTATAAAGTCCATACAGAAAAGCACAAATGCATCCATATAAAGTATATAAAACATGTGTATAATCAATCTCATATAGTCATCAAAACATATGTACATCTCATAAGTGTCTCAAAAAGTATCAGAGTATATGGTCATGGTTTACATCAATAATAATTACCTATAAGCATGAACCATGAAAGATCATAACAAATACAAATTAAACCCCTCTGCACATGAGTGTATCCAAGTCAAATAACACTATCCCTAACCTCATGGCCCATGTTTTCCCTTGAGGATGATACCTCCCTTGTCTGTGGTGGCCCCATCAGTCCCATCACCCATCCACCACTCTATTTCCTATGTGTCCATTAAGAATGAGACCTAAACCAATATCTCTCTACCCTGTACCCTGGTGGCACTACTATCTCATAGTGATCTCACTAATATTGTTTCTTTGCATGCATTTATATCATCATCTTGGCCAGCTCTTTAGATGATGGATCTCTAACACTACTAGCAAAGTATCACAACTCCTGCACTACCCTCTTTTCCCTTCATACCATTGTGTCCCTCTCTACCATAGCCTAGTCCCTTGTCACTACTACTACATCCCTCTCCACCATAAATTGATCTAACTAACCCTTGAACCCTCTAATCACCTCTAATCACCTCTATCAACTCTAACTAGCTCAACTTGTTTGTACTAGGACTAATATCCCCCCTTGTGTCATCCACTAGATCCTACTCTATATCCATCATTGTTGCCTCTACACCTCTATCCTCATCATCATATCCTCCCTTTTCATCCTCCATCATTGTCCCCACCTATATTGGCCCCATGCTCCTCACCATCATCTCCCCTCTCATCTTCTTCCGCAACATCCTCCCTCTCCTCATCATCATCCTCATTCCCATCATCATCATCCCCATCCCCATCCCTCTCATCATCATTATCCTCTGCATCATTATCAACTCCAAACCCTCATACCTCCCCTCCTCATCCTCTCCATCCACATCCTCCTTACCATCCTCCTCCACATTTTCCCCTACCAATGGTCTTGCATGTGGTACTGGCACTTTCAGATCTATCAACAACCTTGGTCGATGCTGAAAAAACCACTTATCATACATTATTGTCATACAGACATCTCTCACATCTACCACTACTCCCCATAACCTAGGTTGTAACTCCTAGAATTGAGCATATGATACCTTTGTTTTGATTCATGCTCCCCACTCTCTAATCTCTCTTCTAGATTGTGCATAAAGTGCAAGACCTATTGGCACATCCTGCCATCACCAAATTATCAACATACTTGCTCTAGCAAGTACATCTTGATCACTAAATAGCCAATCACTATGTTCCCTATCAAATAGTTCTCTTGTTGATTATATAGTAGATGAACCTCATCATCATCCTAGCTTAGGAAATCCTTGTACAATCTTCATATGAACTATTTCATCATGCCCAACTGATGTTTGAAGTATTAGGTATATCCTAGCGGTCCTCATGCTAATATCACTCTATATGCATAAGGCATGTCCTTCACCAACACTCTCTTTACTAGAGGCCTAAATATGACAATATGATCCTATGCCCAAATTTGCAATAAGGTACCTCTACTACTAAATGTCAACCCAACTCTATATGAAATGTGATGCAAATAATAGTACAACATCCCAAGCATACAAAGCCCCCATGCAAACATGCTCCCATCCATCACTATCCTCTCCAACACTCAACCTTATCCAATAGGGAATCCATGCCCTTGCCTCTCTAGTAATAGTATCCCACCCATGACTTAGTAGATCATAGCAATCAGACGCTCATGTCACACTACCAGTAGCTACCATTCAATCTCATAATCCTAGATCCCCAACTCTATGTCTCCACATTCAAACATCTAGTGCATCATTTTACATCCTATCATCAAGTTGTATATAGCCAACTCTCCATCTATTGGAATCCAAAGGATGTGACATACATCCTTGAGGGTCATAGTCACCTCCCCTATGGGAAGATGGAAGGAACTAGTCATTGAATGTCACCAATATCAGTGTTATCAACAAAGCTTTATTCCCTTTCACCTCAGGCATAAATGTAATATGATACAATCCCAATCCTACTAGGATCTTGCACTCACCATAGGTCATCTGATGTTTTAGCAACAAGCTCTTAGGTATGTTTCCCTTTATCCACAATAGAGGTAGATCCTCCTCCATAACCAAATGGTCTATATCAATATTATGTGGCTTTCTACCAAGTTTAACCTATGTTTCACCCAAGTTTGACTTAGGTTTGATTAAGTTTGACTTTTTAACATGTTTTACTAAGTTGACCTATGTTTCAAATTCTTTCTCTAGTTTTGAACATTTCTATCAAGTTTTGTGTCATTTCAAGCTCATTTGCATCATTCTAACCCTCTGCCTACCTATCTGTCAAGTTTTTTCTCAAATTTGAGCTAGTTTTAACTAAGTTTCTGATTTCTAACCATGTTTTCCTAGGTTGACCTATGTTTCAACTCTTCCTAGATTTTTGATCATGCACACCCAATTTTGGGTAATTTTGAGTTCATCTACACTCTTTCCAACACTTTGCATCACTCCTTGTCAGCATTCAACTAGGTTTGACCTAAATCTGACCTAAGTTTAACCAATTTGACCATGTTTGATTGAGTTACCCTATATTTTGATAGTATCCTAGGATTTATGGTATATACTCCAAGTTTCAAGCTGATTTGGGCCCATCTAGACCCTTTTTAGAGCCCTAGAGCATCCTAGAGTGCAGTTGGGGCCCCCAACTATACCTAGTGCATACTTGGGCCTACCAAGTGCACTTAGTATGCACTTGGCCATACCAAGTGCACTTTATGTGAACTTGGTGATGTTTGGAGTGCAATTCCAACATTTGGATGCCCTAAACTACCTTCAAGACCCTAAGTGGGCCCCATTTGACCACTAACTAACACTCAAAATAATTAAAAGCATAAAGTACACAAAGATGGCCTAGATGTTCTCACTGGTGGTCCTACATCTTCCCAACATTGATAGGTACACAATTTTTGACCATGGTGTTTCTCCCAAGGTAGTTGGTCCATCTTCCTTTCTGTAGAACCTTTTCTTCCAAATGAGAGGGTGAAAATGAATTTCAAACCCTCTCCAAGCCCTCTTATAGCCCTGTAGCTACTTAGATAGATGTGCAAGAGGAATTTTATATACTAATTGTGATGCTTTTCACACTCAGGACTCTATAACTATTATGTTTGAGCTCTAATTTTTCATTTGTCAGTTGTTGTGGCTTTGTCTTCATATTGTCAATTAATTGACCTATCATATGCATCTTTCAGTCAATTTCTTGAGGGGGGATCCATATATACCACCCCTACTAGGGCATGCTTTTATGGCTTTCTCATTAGTCTTCTTTGACACAACGCTCTAAATCACATTGTATCAAAGAGGGGAAAAATCTAGATGCTCAAAAATGGTTTGCATTTATAACTTGATCACTTATTTGCACTAACTTGTCCTATTTTCTCATTTAACTAATTCTAATCTTTTGGATAAACTTAATTTTCATCTGATTATCTTTTGACAATATCATCCATCATTTGTATCCCTTTTCACATCAATTGCAGATCATTTCATAATCTCATCTGCTCAACCCAAAACCATTTCAACATGATTATAATTCTTTCTAATCAACTCAAAATCATCCCAAATCAACCTAGGATCATCTCTAGTAAACCCAAAATCATCCCAAATCAACTATAATCATCCTAAAACTTGCTAAATTTCTCAAATTAATAATCATTTGTCAAACCCTTGGCATTTTCATGTCTCTCAATGCCTTGGAAACCTATCAAACCTTATCAAACCCATCAAATCTAACCTTAGTATTGTCATGTCCCTCAGTGCTAGGTCAAACTATCATTCTTATAATCTAATCATTGACATTTTTTAGTCCCTTAGTGTTAGATCATGGCATTATCAAACCAATTTAATAACATTGACAATGTCTATCGACATTTTTATGATCAACCTTATCAATTAGTTTTGATCTTGTAGCATTTACAGTGTTCACTAAATGTTACATATTCTTAATCTATGTCATGTTTCCTTGGCATGTTATCAATCCTAATCAATCATTCAATTTGATCATGGCTTTGATCTATCCATCATCATCCTAGTTGATCTGCATAATCATCACTTTTCATCAAAGGATATTATCATCATTTATTTCATCAAATTGGCCAATCATTTACTAATTTATCCTATAGGATTAGATAACCCATAATATAATCCTATGTCAATTCAATCATTTTCATCAAGCATCACTAATTATTCTTGCTAACCAAATGTTCCCAATTAATTGATATTTATTAATTAATTGATTCATCATTCTTGAACTATGGGAATTCTCAATTTCCTAAATTCTATTTTTGACCTCTAATTTCCATTTTACTAATTTTCATTTGTGTGGATATATGAATTTTTAATTCAAATATTCCACCTAGTCTTGACACATGGACATGATGCATCATAGATATTATCCCTACATGGTTAAAATATGTCATATTTGATATTTTTTCCTTACACATGTCTATAACAAGCTCCTTATCATCATAGATTATTGGCTATAAGTGGCTTTGAGGTGTCATATGCACATCATATATTCTCCTCCACTTTTATCCATGTTGACTCTCATGCATCATAGAATCCTACAAGTGGCTTTGAGGTGTAATATGCATGTCATAGATTCTCCTCCATTGTTAGCCATGTTGACTTTCATGTTTCATAGAATCTCATGTTTGGCATCTTGTTTCATATGCATTATGGATATTATAAGAAATATCATGCCAAGTGTCCATCCACTCTTTCATTTCTCTCCTCTTGCAATTGGCTATAAATTGATCCATGCTCGACATACATTACTTTCTAATAGAGAATGTGATATAAATTAGCATAGGCATGGGATAGATTTTATACAATAGTGTGATACTTTTGCAGATGAAAAGTATTGCATGATATTTCTTAGACAACCATACAATAAAGGCCTTGAACATCTTGCAATGTGTGACTTGTAGCCTAAGATATCTATGTTTTAGTTCAATTTTTTGAGTGTTTCATGCTAGACTATAGTTGTGACACAATAAAACTTCAATTTGCAATGATAAACACAATGATTTGAAAATAATTGGGGATATGAACATGTCTTTAAATAATTTAAACAAGGGACAAAGAAACCTTTCCAACACAAGCACTTTTGGTATCAAAAATAAAACTCTATGAACACTAACATCATGTGTATGTCCAAATTTATTCCACAGGTCTTGTCACATTCAAAAATATATTCCAAGAAAAACTACCTAAGGTCACAAGTCATTACTCAAAAAATTGTCCCATGCCTGATGCCCTTTTCCTCACACAAAGTGGTTTCCCATAATAGATTTTGGATTTGTCGTGGAGGTGCCATTGGCACAACCAAAGGGTTACAAATGGTTAATGTAAAATCTTGGGGTGATCTAAGTAGTCCACTACAATCAATCTTTGTACCAAGATGTTGAATGGATAAAAAGGGTAGCTTATAATGCTATGGTGTTTAGAAAGGCTCCCATTTGTAACACTCCTCTTTCACCCATATAAAGGACACCTTACCTTTTGGTAGGTAATAGGCCTCACAACCACAATAGTACCTTAAGCATTCTTGCTTAGTATTTTCCTCATGGTCCCAATCCCACATGTACTTCTACTAAAAAAGACAAGTGCTACATCCCCCAAGGCATTGGCTTTTGTTAATGGGTTTGTGATTAAAGTGGGCTAGGTTAGCTAGTTTGTGCTTGTTCCCAATTTGGGTTGTTCCTATTGGTATCTTTCCACCAATTGCAAGCCCTCTAAAGGTAATATCTCTCTAGGCAAACAAAATGGATCCACATCAAGAGGTCAAGATTTATGATTCACCTTAAGGGTGAAGGGCATACTCTCCTATTTCAAGTGCTTCCCAAAAAACACCAAATAAGTTAATTAAGACCACTAAAAAGTAGAATATGCCACTCACTTTCAAGAATCAATGAAGGGTCAATATTTCTAATTTACAACAAAGGTGAAGAGAATATTCTCCTACCAATAAAGAGACCTACTCACAAGTTTTATGTGCCTACAAAAATGAGAAACTAGTAAATGATGCACATAAGATCAGAGAAAACACAAGCACACTTGGTTTGTTTGTTTTGCTTTTCTTGGGCAGCCATGCAAAAAATGTTAGTACCCCTTTTTAGAAATTGGCTTGGACATACATTCTTTTAAGGATAAATTTGCAATCAAGTCTTAGGCAACCCTATGAAAAAAATACATTAGTATATCAAGGGGTTAGCCAAATATATTAAACCTATAGAATCACACCAGTTATATAGTAAATAAATTTGAAAAACCCAAAAATAGAAGTATCCAAAACTCAAAATTTGAAAAAGGAAACTCAAACAATGAGCTATTTTGGACCAAGCAATACTTTTTGTTGAACAAGTATCGTATGATACTTTAGTGTATAGCAGGGAAATATTTCATTCACATGTAATGCTCTGTGCCATATACATATAAAAGAGTTTAGAACTGCAATCTGACAAAATGTAAACTTTCCTATCATACTTTTACTAGAAAAGTATCGCACAATAGTACTAGAAACTGTCATATGATACTAGAAAAGTATTGTACAATAATCTCACCTACAAAAATAAAAAGGCATGGAATAGCAAGAAAAAAAATTGTTTAAAGAGATAAAATAGAGACCTCTTGCCCTACAGTAAAAATGTACACTTAGATTTTTCACTTTCACAACCATTCTATCCAAAGTATCCCATAGATTGACAAGCTTGGATGGTAGCCTAGAGCTCCCTAGTCATGGAGTGCAAAGGTATTCAATGATCAATAAGTGTTAGAATGTAAATTCCACCAATATAACTGAGAGGGGGGTGACCCAATTATCAAACTACTATAAAAATTATCGACCTTATTAATCTTTAACCATATGAGAAATATAATCATCAATCATCACAAGATACTCATACACAATAACACCAAATATATTAACTAGGGAAACCCTTGATTAGAGGGAAAACCTTGGTGGGGATGGTACCCACAAGATGATGTACTAATATAAATATTTGTTGTTAGAGGATGGACCTTTTTAGGAGTCAATAAAAACATTTAGTACATATCAATCCCTATTAGGAGACTCTGAACCCTTGTTAGGAGTTGTAGAAGATAGATTGACCCACTATCCAAATAGCTTCATGGGAAAGAGCAATGAACCCACTATCCAAATGATCTTTTTATTATTCCTTGTAGAATAATAGAAAAGAATTGTACTTGTACTACCTCTTCCTCTCTCATGTCAACCAAACTTCTCTTCCTTTTCTTATCTCGATACTAGATCACCAACTTCACATCCAATAGTCCCTTGGATCACTTACTCACATTTACCAAATACTCTACTCTTTTTCGCATACTTCTTACTTCACACACATCTAAGTCAAACTTTACCAAAAAAAAAATAACATTCCTTTATACCATATCCTCAAAAAAAATCCCTGGGTCATCCTTGAGGCTTTTCCAATGAATTATAGTAGAACCACATTAGGATAATTAATTATTTTGCAATTACACGATATTTTTGGCTCACACTCTTTACAACATTTCACACGTGTTACTCTAGACATAGTGCACTCATTGATGTTGTCATCAGACTATTCTCTTTGGCTATCTAACTTCACATATCATGATTCTATGTCTGTTAGAAGATACAAACCATTCATTAGAAACTTCTTCTTAGATATTCTATATGTATACTACTCTCAAAAAATCAAGCATATGTTATGTATATATTCAACTTACTTCATGTGAAATTAACCTAGTCATTAGGACATAGTGTAGGACATGTCCCCAACCATGCTTCAATTTATCATCTATATATTTTTAGCATGACCTTGATCTTGTTGTGAGATTGTTACAAGCATGAATGCTAATGATATTACTATGAGGAAGTATTGTAGATATGTTACCATGATGATATGTTATATTCATGGCTAAGTTTTTCATTGATGTCAACATAGTAGTTTTCTATGGTATTTGAAAGAAGAATAGAAAATGATTAAGTTGGTACAGATGGCTAGTTGAGTATTCTAACTATTTGAGGTTATGAGATATAATTCTGAGTATCTAGTATATGCAGTTAATGTCAGAAGAACAAATCTAGAAGAATTTTTGTAAGTTTTGTTGATGTTTGTTATGAGATAGAGTTTATAGAGGCATGTTCTGGTAAACTTGTTATATCTCTTAGCAGAATTATTATTTTAAGAATTAACATTGATGACATGGAGAATAAATTTTGATGATGATGTGGCTAAGTTTGCTAATCATAATATTGCATGTATGAAAAGTTATTCAAGTTGCATTCCTATAATAATTAATTGAGAAGGTCTAATAGCCAACTTAGGGAATTATTCTATGGACTTGATATAAAGGAAGGACATTTTCCTTTATCTATCATGGATGAGATAACATGGTTTTATGATTGATGATAAGTATTAGTAAGAGTGGAATGTGAAGTTGAGTAGAGTAGTGCAGAAGTGAAGGAAACTTCATTGCCGAGGTTTTGTTGAGTGATCCAATGTTAAATATTTGGATCCAAGGTTCGTGAGCTGGTTTACAAGGTTTGATAGTGATTGGTTCATTTGACAAAACAAAAGAAAGAAGAACATAATAGTAAATTACATGTTTGAGTAGTGAGCTCTTCTTGTAGTTGAAATTACATGTTTGGGTAGTGGGCTCATCTTGCATACATTATACTACAACTTCTCACAGGTTTGGCACAACTCCTAAAAGGGTTGGAATCTCCTAACAAGGATTCATAGTCTCCTAATAGGGACTCTACGTACTAAATGTTTTAATAGACTCCTAAAAGGGTCCATACTCTAACAAGAAATATTTATATTAGTACATCATCTTGTGTGTATCATTCCCACCAAGGTTTTCCCTTTGATCAAGGGTTTCCTAAGTCAACATATCTAGTGTTATTGACTATGTGCATTTTACTATGGTTAATGTTTACCTTGGTTGATTGATTAAGTTTTTTTAAAGAAGATAAATATTTTAATTATCAGATAACTAATTCACTTCCCCCCCTCTTAGTTATCTTGGTGGACTATTGTTTCTAACAATTGGTCTTAGAACATTAGGTTCTTGAAGATAAACTTTAACAACTTTAGGAGATCCATGAAAAAGAATATTCAAGAAAGATAGTCCAAAGCTTGATGGAATAAACTATGACAGTTGGAAGGAAAAGATGAAGACACATCTATTGTGTATGGGTCTAGGATATTGGATCTTGACAAAATCAACGAAGACAATCATTACTAAAAAGGATTTGGAAACTTGTATTAAGGTTGAAAGAGATCTTTTTATGTGTGACATGAGAGCTAGAGAAACAATATTGACTACACTTCCTAAAATTGAATACAATTAAGTTAGATCACTTGCTACTTCACATTTGATTTTGAAAGCTTTAGAAACTAGTTTTAAAGATGATGAACATTCTAAGGTGTTGAGATTACAAAGTTGGATTTGTGAATTTTAAGATGCTAAAATGATGGAAGATATATTTGTAAGAACATATATAGGCAGGATATGAAAAATGATTGCAGGTACTAGATCTCAAGGAGGAACCAAAGAAGATGATCAAGTTATATAGAAGATACTAAAGGCTCTAACACCACCATTTAAGTTAGTAGTTTAGATGATACAGTTGTTGATACCCTATACCAAAGATTTCACATTTGAGACATTGCTTGGAAGACTTGAAGTAGTTGAGAATGAACTTAGATAGTTCAGAAAATTGACCAAAGTAGAGATAGCTTTCAATGCCTTGAATATTTGAAATAATTTATCAAGAGAAAATATAAAGGAAATCACAAGCCTCAAAAAGATAGAGAGTTTTTGTATGTGAATGAAGATAATGATTCTAATGAACAAAAATTAAGTGCTAGTGATGATGAAATTGGATTTGTGGCAATTAAAGAAGAAAGTCCAGAGAAAGTAGCTTTGGTGTCATGGGTTTAGAAGAAATCTAATTGGAAAATTGACAATAGTTGTTCACATCATATGACTGGTGATATGAAAAAGTTTGTTGACTTCAAAAGTTGGGATGGAGGAATTGTTAGAGTTGGAAATAATGTAGCATACCAAGTTAAAGGTATTGTATCTATAACTCTTGATGACAAAACTAACACTAAGGATGTATATTTTGTTGATGGTCTAAAGCACAATCTTTTGAGTGTTGGACAACTAATAGACAAAGATTATCAGTTGTAGTTCGTAGATGAGGCATGCATGACCAGAGATAAAGATGGAAAGGTAATTAGAATAGGAACCGGATCTAGAGGTAATGTATTTCAGTTAAATCCTGCTACAATGACATGTTTGGTTACAAAGGTAGATGACATTTGGTTATGGCATAAGATATTTTTTCACATAAACTTTGACACTATTTTTAAGACTAGTAATATGTTTGTAGTAAGAGATTTTCCTAAGATTGTAAAGCCTACTAACACAATTTGCAAGGAATGTGTTGGCAAAGCATAACATAACTTCTTTTCCCTGCAAGGAGTTTACTACTATAGAAAAGTTGGAGATTATACATATAGATCTTAGTAGTCATACAAAAACTAAAGGATTCTATGGTCAAAGGTACTTTATGATTCTAGTTGATGACTTTTCTAGAATGATGTGGGTTGCATTTCTTAAAGAGAAATCTGAGGCATTTGATAAGTTTAAGATATTGAAGAATAGAGTTGAGAATAAATCTAGTATGAATATTAAATTTTTAATATCAAATAGAGGAGGAGAATTTATGTCACATGAGTTTAACATGTTTTGTGAAGAAAATATAATCGAAAGATAGTTATTAGCTCTGAGAACCCTTGAACAAAATGGTATTGTAAAGAGAAGGAAAAGATTAGTTACAAAAGCTACAAGACCTATGTTAGCTGAGAATGATGTATCCAAGATATTTTGGAGAGAAGATGTGAATAGAATAGTCTACACTATTAGTAGAGTGAAAGTACTATGAGTAGAGTGCAAGTCAAGAAAGACACAAACAAGACTCCTTATGAACTATGGTTTGGTCACTCACCTACAGTTAAGTATTCAAAAATTTTGCAAGTGTTATATAAAAAGAGATGATGATATTGGTAAGTTTAATGCTAGAAGTGGTGAAGGTATGTTTCTTGGTTATTCACTAAAAATAAAGGCTTATAGATGTTATAATTAGAGAACTAAGACTATTATGGGAAATGAAAATGTGAGAATTGATGAGAAATTTAGGATACAAGAGAGAATTGTTTATTACAATTTAGATGATGATGTTGTTACTAAGCCAAGGAATGATGAAGTATTTCTTGAAACTAACATTGATTTGTAGAATGAAGGATAGCCAAAGTGGTAACAAAGCTCAAAACCTTTGGTAGGGCTAAGAGTTGAGATAGCAACTCTTACTTTGGGAAAGAATAAGATAAAGAATCACCCATCTGAGTAGATTATCGAAAACAAAGATAAAGGTGTTGTTGACATTCTAGTCATGTTTTTTATTAGTGACATACACATATTTAGATTGTGAGTCCACACCAAGCATATTGTATAGTTAATAGTGTTAAGCAAGCATATTAGTTTCTACTAAGTCATATAGTTGCTACCGAGTCCTATAGATAGATTTTAGTTTGAACTGAGTAGTTACTATAAAGTTTAAGTTCAGCAGTGTAAACTAAGCATTTCAATGTATGCCAAGTTTACTAGTGTAAACCAAGTTCTATAGTATTTACCGAGTTTCTAGTTGATGTAATGTGAGTCTAGTGTTGACCAAGCTACTTAGTCTTAACCAATAGACTTGGTTTAAATTGAGCTTAAGGTGAAAGTGTTTATCGAGCTATGTAGTGTTAGCCAAGTGATTCAGTTTATATGCCAAATTTCATAGTATTCACTAAGTCACCAGTGCAGACTGAGTTCAAGACTACTTGGAAGTGATTAGTATGGACTGAGCATCTACATCTACCAAGTGCATGATGATGTTGAGCATTAACAATGGATGTCAAGTATCAGAACCTCACCAAGTCAGTCTTCAAAGCCCAAGTTTCTAGACTTTGGCTGACTTTGTAATAGTTTTTTTAAACTTGTATTGTGGCTAACTTTGTAATTGTATAATTGGATTGATATATATGTAATATATTGTATCACATCTAATGTATGTATGGAATCAATAAGGAAGAAATGTAATCATCATAAAAGCACAGAAGAGAAAATTAAAGAGGCTAAAATAGTACAAGGAGCAACATAGATTCATCTATCACATCAAGGTGATTTGTACACTCAAAGAAATCTCATTCAGCAAACCAAGTTGTAGATTAGAGATCAGCTACTATTTCATCCTAGCAAGTGGACTAGTCTAATCCTTTAACAAGGTAGACCTAACAATCTTATGTAAATCTCTTTACTGAGTGCATACTTCATTGTATGTTTGTAAATCCTTTTTCAAGGTGGACCTAGTAGTCCTTATTGCTCCTAATAGGGAAGATCATTACAAGTGATCAATGTAAGCATTAATAGGCCAACTTTACACTGCAATACTAAAGCTTGTGGGTATCATCCCCATTCCAGTTTTACTTTCTATTTGGAAGGTTTCTAGGTCACCAAATCTTGTGTCAAACTATTATGTATGCTTTCATGTTTTTTAGTTTCTCATGCATGAAGATAGATTAGAATTCATATAAAGGATTAATTTCTAATTAGGATAAATGTTTTAGAGGTTACTAATTCTCCCCTTGCCTCTCAGTAACTTAGCTTGTCATAATAATTCTAAAAAGTGTGATGACAAAAGCAAAGTCAATGAAGAACTATGTTTGATATCTCAAGTTGAACCTAAGAATGTAGATGAAGCATGTAAAGATGATTATTGGAAACAAGGTATGAAAGAGGAATTGGATCAAATAATAAAGAATGAAACATGGGAGTTGGTTCCCAAACCAGTAGACAAGAATGTGATAGGAACTAAATGGGTATTCAAAAACAAGATGAATGAATAATATGAAATTGTAAGGAACAAAGCAAGATTGGTATGTAAAGTTTACTCATAGCAAGAAGGAATATATTATAAAGAAACTTATGCTCTAGTGGCTAGAATAAAAGAAACAAGATTATTCTTACCCTATGCAGCACAAAAGAAATTCAAAGTATATCAAATTGATGTTAAGTCAACATTTCTAAATGGAGAACATGAAGAAGAAGTATACATTGAGTAGCCTAAAGGATGTCCTTTGATAGATGACAAGGACATAGTATGTAGACTAAAGAAAGCATTAAATGGCTTGAAGCAAGCAACAAGAACCTAGTATGTGAGGTTGGACAAGCATTTGACAAAGCTTGGATATAGCAAAGATATGGAAAATAGTAATCTATATTGGAAAGAAATTGATGATGGTTTGATGATTTTGGTAATATTTTTTGATGATATCATATTTGGAGGAAATGATGAGGAAAGAAAGAAGTTTGCTAAGGAGATGAAAAAATAATTTGAGATGAGTATGATAGGAGAAATGAAATATTTTTTAGGATTGCAAATTGTATAGAATAAAGATGGAATCTTTATTTTTTAGACTGAGTACTTGAAGGATTTACTGAAAAGGTTTGATTTGGAAACATGCAAACCCATTGGAACACCTATGGTAACTAGATGTAAGTTATCTACAAAGCATGAGACACCTACTATTGAACAGAAAAAGTATAGATCTATGATTTCAAGATTGCAATATTTAACTCACACTAGGATGGATATAACAAATATAGTTGGAATTATTGCAAGATTTTGGCTTGATCATACAGAAGCACATTATGTAGTAGTAAAAAGGATATTTAGATATCTAAAGGGAACATAAGAGTTCATATTGTGCTATGAAAAATCTAATGATTTTACTCTAAGTGCTTATATTGATGCTAATTGGGTAGGCAATATGGATGACAGAAAGAGCACTGATATTCAAGCCTTCTTTCTTGGAAGAAGATTGGTTTCTTGGCTAAGTAAGAAGTAGGATTGTACATCACAAAGTACATCAGAAGTAGAATATGTTGCAACAAAAAACAATTGCAATCAAGTTATTTGGATGAAGAAGATGTTGAAGGATATAAGGATAGAAATCAATGAACCTATTGTCATACATTGTGACAACATAAGCATGGTAAATATGTCTAAGAATCTAGTGTTGAATTCAAAGACTAAGCACATTTCAATTAAGCATCACATGTTGAGAAAGAAAGTTGCAAGGATGGATGAAGGCTTAAGGAGGGCTAAGATGCACTCAAAGGGGAGCACATGGATTGTGCTTGTTTAGCACCAATGGGAAGGTGACACTTGTCACAAGGAGGATGAGTGTGAGAGGGTAGGGTAAAGGGTTGGTTAAAGTCATGATGAGTGGGGTTGAGTATGTAAGAGGGATGTAAGAGGAATGAGTGTGGAAGATGGGTGTAAGAGTCATGAGTGGGCTTGTAAGAGTCTTTTATGTTTTGTAAGAGCACTCATGACTTAGTGGTTGGGTTTTTTGAGGGGAGACTTTGGTTTGGATTAGGAAAGTCTTAAACTTGTTTAAGGAATGTGACAACATTAGGGGGTGGATTAGGCTTGGGTTTAGGATTAGATTAGGGATGTTAGAGATGTGCAAGTGGATGGCATTAATGAGGGTGGGTGAGTTAGTGGCTAAGCTTGGTTAGTATGGGTGGATGGGGTGGATTAGGCTAAATGGAGGATTAGAGATAGGTTAGGGGTTTTTGAATTTGAGGATTTCATTTATTAAATAGATTTATTTAATAAATGGGGATTTTTGGAATTAGATAGGAGAAAAGGATTTAATTGATAAATAATAGATTATTTGATTTATCAATTAGGACTATAGATGATTAATTAAATTAATCAACTAGGGATGGCAAAGGATTAATTAAATAAGAATTTAATTAATGATGCCTTTAGAGATGGCTAAATTAGATTACCAAAGTAGTGTAATCAAATTTAGGTGTCTACATTTTTCCCCTCTTTGACATAGTGTTGAGACAACACTATTTCAAAGAAGTTCGCATGAAGATGACACGAGGAAGATGTTTTACCAACAAGGTTGCCCCAGTCTCGAATAAGAAGAGGAGAGACTAGACTTAGATGATGCCCCCTCAAGAAGGTAGCAGGGGGAGAAATGAGGCTCGACGACTTCCTGAAAAGTACAAGAAATTGAGATGAGCTGAGACACAGGTTGGCGAAGAGAAGGGGTTGAATTAGCTCAAACTCTCACTACGGGAGAATGATAAAGGGAAATCAGAGGCAAAATAGTAAAGAAAACTTAAGACTTTCCAGGATTGGGGGGGGAAGATGGAGGAGCGGAGTGCTATAAAAGGAATCCATGGTAGGGAGATGGATGATAGAATGATAAAGCTAATGCAACAGGATTTCAAAGAGTCAGATTGGCGAAAGATGGGTTTCAGAGATCCCTAGGACTAGGATTATGGACCTCGAAAGATGAGGCTTGGTGGATTGATTTGATTGGTGGATCCCTAAGACTATGATTGTGGATCCCTAAAGCTAAGCGTGAGGAGTGATTCAAAGAGATACTGATGCATAAGCTGGGGTAGGAGCGACAGATGTAGGATATGGATGGAGGATAATGGAGATGAAGGGAATCCATTGAAGCTTTTTGAGCGGGGGGATACTTCAAAGAGAAGTACCACCATGTAGTTGAGCACTAGATTTGCTATAGGACTGTTGGTTAATTGCCAGGGTTACCAAGAACAGCAAGGCCTTTTTACCAACCATCCAGAGGACTGACAAACTGACTCAAAATAAACACAGAAGGATTGTCGCAGTATCACACATGAATCCCAGAGGAAGCAGCATGGAAACGACACTAGGTAACTCACAAGCAGTAAAAGAAAACAAGAAAAAGACCTGATCAAGATCTTACGCTCTAATTACCCCATTCGTAGCATACCATGATATGGAAGATCATGGCAACCTTGAGGAGGGAACAAGGAGATTGCTTGGAAAAGATATTCCAAGACCCAAAAGGGAAGATCCCAAATCAAAAGAAAGCAAAAATCTAAAAGAGAACTGTTTGCCAATGAGATGGGTAGGATGAGGTACTAACGAACCAAGATCAGACACGAGGAAAGCTATATCCTGCAAGGATCTATCAGAGAGCACCTAAGCTGATGGATCTGGATGACTGATGCATCTGGCAAGCTAAACTAAGAAGGATAACACTTTGGTGATAGGAGATCTAGCTAAAGGATGCATTAGAATATCTAACCAAAGTGTGCGATGTGTGCAAGATGTTGACCAAGGATGAACTAACACGAAAGCTGGATAGATACAATGATACTAAGCTAAAGAGGATGTACAAGCTGACAGACCAAGATATGTTACAAATGTACAAGTTTTTTCATGTTTTGATTTTTTGTGAGATGGAAATGTTTGTGAAGGATGGGATGTCTATAATAGTTGATAGGTGGATAGGTAGATGGTTTGTGAAAAGCTTAAGGAAAATGGGATTCTGTGTGTGCATGTGATAGGATACAGGCTAGGATACAAGATTATTTACAAGCTGGAATATGGTACAAGCTTTGGACAAGATTTGGATATATACAAGGTATGGTACAAGATTTACAAGGTATAATACAAGCTTTGGTACAAGATTTACAAGTTGTACAGGAGGTATTGACAAGCTCCATCAGATTTTGGATATTTGATTGGAACACCAAGGGAACAAGCAGGTGTTTTATGGGATGGTGGGTGGATGGATGAGGGATATAGGATAGTGATAGATAATGGTTTAGTCTTTAGCACACAAGGTGCCTGAATTACTAGGTTTTCACCAAGGTACCTATCCAAGGCGCTTGAATTGCCAAGTTTTCACCATTGGACGCTTATTTCTCTTTACTATTTTTTTTTTGTATTTTTCAAAAGCTGGGTATACCAAGGATCTTCAAGCATAGAAATTCTTGAGATGAATGATGTTAGTGGGATCATTCAAGAGTTCTCCTTCTGGTGTAGATAATTGATAGGCTCCAAAGCCAAAGGAGGCAGTAACCACATAGGGACCAAGCCATGTAGGTTCAAACTTGCCTTTCTTTTCTCAATCTGCTTGGACTTTCATATTTTCTTTGAGGACCATGTCACTTGGCTGAAAGTGTCATGGGAGCACCTTCTTGTTGAAATTCCTTTTGAGACGAGTTTGATAGACTGTGAGATGGTCATAGGCTTGTTGTCTCTTCTCGTCTAAGAGATCTAGCTGGGTGAGTCGAGCTACTCTGTATTCTTCATCTGAGATTTGCCCTCACAAAGATATGTGTAGTGAGGGAAGTTCAACTTCTATAGGTAATACCGCTTCGGCACCATAGACTAGGGAGTATGGAGTTGTGCCTATGGATGTGTGGAAGGAAGTTCGATAGGCCCATAGAGCCGGATTTATTTGAAGGTGCCAATCATGATCGGAATCATTGACAACTTTCTTTAGGATTTTGAGGAGGCTTTTATTAGTTGCCTCTGCTTAGCCATTACCTTGTGGGAAATATGGGCTAGAAAAGCGGTGATGGATGTGGAGGGAAGTGCATAATTCTTCCATGTTGAGATTTTCAAAGTTACCTCTGTGGTCAGTGAAGATGGTGGATGGGATGCCGAAGCGGCAAACAATGTGGTACAAGATGAACTTGGAGACTTGAACTCCTATAGCTGAGACTAGGGGGACTACTTCCACCCACTTAGTGAAATAGTCTATAGCTGTTATTATCCATTTATGTCCATTAGATGAGAGAGGTGTGATAGTTCCAACTAGATCAAGGCCCCAACAAGCAAATGGCCAAGGTGGTGCAATAGGTTGTAGATCCTGTGCTGGAGCGTGCACAAGATTTGCATGTTGCTGACATGGGAGACACTTTTTGACAAAGTCACAAGAGTCTTCTTCAATGGTAGGCCAATAGTAGCCTGCTCTAAGGATTTGTCATGCTAGGACAATACCACTCATGTGGGTACCGCAAAGTCCAGAATGTACTTCTTTTAATGCCATCGCGGCCTCATTTTCATCTAAACATCGAGAGAGGGTATCATGATAACCCTGACGATATAGGGTATTGGCTATGATAACATAGTGGGATGATTTTTGAATAAGGTTCTAGGGTGGGGTGCGTGTGAGGTGAGGGGATATGATACCATCGTTAAGGTAAGCATGAATTTCATGGTACCAAGGGGATTGGGGACCAACCAAGATACAAACATGATTTGAATCCTCATTCGCATAAGCGGGTGTGAGGAGCTGCTCAACTAAAAATTCATACTGCATAGCTTCTTGGGGAATTTCCAAGAGTGAGCCGATAGTGGCCATGGCATCTGCTGCCTTATTCTGCATTCGAGGCACTTGTGTAAACTGAAGCTTTGTAAAATGCTGGGTCAGCTGATCAACTAGCTCTTTGTAGGGTAATAGCTTTTCATCTTTGGTTTGATATTCATTTAAGACTTGTTTGATGATGAGCTGGGAATCGCCAAAGATTTCTAACTCAGTGATATTCCATTATGCAGCTATCTTTAATCCTGCTACAAGAGCTTCATATTCTGCTATATTGTTGGTGCTAGGGAATTGTAGCTTGAAGGCTTTTGGAATGTAATCTCCTTGAGGTGTAACTAATAATATTCCTGCCCCTGATCCATGAGAGGTGTATGAGCCATCAAAATAAAGCTTCCATGGGGGTTGTTCTTCAATTAGGCAGATATGCTCATCTGGAAATTCTGTGAGCAAAGGATATGCATCTACTAGAGGTGTATCAGCTAGGTGATCTGCTATAGCTTGCCCTTTGATGGCCTTTCTATCCACATACTGGATGTCAAACTCACTTAGTAGCATAACCCACTTTGCTAGCCAACCTGTGAGTGTTGTTCTAGAGAGCATATACTTGACAAGATCAATCTTAGAGACTAGTTGGATGGTATGACTTAGCATGTAGTGGCGAAGCTTTTGAGTTGAGAAAACAACTGCCAAACAAGCTTTTTCCATAGGAGTGTAATTGAGTTCATAACCAACTAGGGTTCTACTGATATAGTAGATGGCTCTCTCTCTACTATAATCATCATGTTGTGCTAGAAGTGCCCCTAGAGCAGTAGGTGTTGCTGATATATACAAGATCAAGGGACGACCAGGAACTGGTGGAACCAAGATAGGGGGATTGGTGAGATATTGCTTGAGCTGATCGAAGCTGCGCTGACATAAAAGATCCCACTTGAAGCTCTCATTCTTCTTTAGCAAGTGTGAAAATGGTGTACACTTATCTGCAAGTTGGGAGATGAAGCGCCAGATAGATTGAAGTTTTCCCTGAAGAGAGCGAAGTTGTCGCAGTGTCTGGGGAGGAGGCATGTCTAAGATAGCCTTGACCTTTTTGGGGTCAATCTCTATACCTCGTTCAGAAACTATGAAGCCTAGAAGCTTGCTAGATGTGACCCCAAAGACACACTTCTTAGGATTTAGCATGAGATGATATTGGGCCAACCTATCAAAGACTTTTTCCAGGTCAGCAAGATGATCCATGAAGGTGTGAGATTTGACTAGGATATCGTCCACATAATCTTCCAAAATGCTATGGATAAGATCATGGAAAATGGCTTTCATAGCTCTTTGATAGGTAGCCCCAGCATTCTTTAGGCCAAAAGGCATCATGGTGTAGAAAAAGGTTCTCCAAGGGGTAGTGAATTTTGTCTTATGCTGGTCATCTTCTGCAATCTTGATCTGATTATACCCAAAAAATCCATCCATAAGGGACAAAATTTCATGTCCAGCTATAAGATCTACAATCATATCTATGTTGGGCAAGGGAAAATCATCCTTTGGACAAGCTTTGTTAAGATCTCTAAAATTAGTGCAGATTCTGATGTCACCGGAAGGCTTAGTGACAGGGACCATGTTGGAGATCCATTCTGAGTAGTCGATAGGTCGGATAACCTTAGCAGCTAACATTCTTTCTAGTTCAGCTTTGACTAGTAAGGCCACCTTGGGGTGCATTTTTCTAAGCTTTTGTCTTACGGGCTTGATCTTTGGATTGACTGCAAGATGATGAACTACAAGCTTTGGATCAAGTCCTGGCATGTCCTAATATGACCATGCAAATCAGCCAATGTTCTCTCGTAAAACCTCAAAGAGGAGGTCAGCTTGGTCTTGTGATAGGGATGCAGCAATGTGAACAATTCTAAGGATCTCTGAAGAACCAATGTTGACTTCTCTAGTATCCTCTATTAGAATAGAAGACACCTCTGGTTGATTATCTTGAGGAGGCAATACTAAATCCTCATGTTCTACTTGTGGCTCTAGATTTTCTTGCCGAGGGGTTCTCTTCGCTGCCTTAGCTAGTCCCATATTTACCTTAGTTCCAGTTTTGGGTGTATCAAAACTAGGTTGGGGATTTTCTCCAAAATACCCCTTGGGATCTAGCTTGTAGATGTAGGTAGAATCTGGCTTTGTCTTCTTATGAGGAGTTTTGGCTCCCATGAATCTTAGAAGTGCTTCCTCTAATGTGAACTCATCAATATGTATGACACTTGGTTGGTCCCAATCTATGAGTTGTGGATGAGCAAGTGGTAGGTCAATGAGATGGATGGATAGTTCTCGGAGAACAGAGTCTCCTAGGAAGATTTGGTCTGGAATATTGTCGTAGGCTCTCTTTTTAACTTCCTCAAGAATGTCTTCGATTTCGACAAGGTCGTAGTGGATGTTCGAAAAAGCGTAACTGTTCTCATTGGTGCCCCCAGTTTTGGGTATGCCAAAGCCACGTCCTGACTTCGTTTCCCAATTATGTGCTTTGATGGGACATTGCATGCCCCTTTCTTCTGGTCCTAGTCCACCTCCTTGATAGTTCCATTTTTCAGTGATGAGCTTATGTTGCTGGGGATACTTTTCGCTAAAGTGATCAAGGCGTGCTTTATTTTTTGGAGGTGCATCCTTATGTAACCAATTGTTGATATCTGGAGTGAGCTCTTCATGAAGAGGGGTTTTTGAGGACACAAAGGTGGTTCAGCCAAAATATTTGTATCAAGGAGGTGGAATCTCCCTAGCTTTGTGATATGTCGGTCGTCCATGGGTATGTGGATCAAGTGGGATTGCTCCGACAGCAAATGTATCTGACAGACTATATTCTCCACAACCTTTGTTGTTGATCTTTACGGTAGATAGGGTGGAGGCGAGGATGGTTTCTGCGTCATTACAAGTGTGGGATGAGCTGGTGATGGATGTGCCGATGTCTATTCCAGGGCAATGGTTTGTATATGAAGCTTCAACCACATTGCAGTAAGCAAAGGGTTCTGGATCAGGATGGATGGTTACCTCAGTGCCTTGATGCAAAAATTTGATGCATTGATGGTAGGTGGATGGAACGGCCTTCATAGCATGAATCCATGGGTGACCGAGGCGGATGTTAAATGGTAAGTTTAGATCAACAACATGGAAAACTATCTCTTGGATGACTGGCCCAACCTTGATTGGTAGCAAAATAGTCCCTTCTGCGGTTCTTTCCAAGTTGTCATAAGCTTTGATGGTGATAACTTCACTTATCATATCTGCCTCAGTATACCCAGCTTGTTTTATGAATTTTAGGGTGCAAATGTTCAAGGCTGATCCATTATCTATCATTACTCTTTTCATGGTGAAATTGGATACCATGATGGCTATGCGAAGCGGAAGGGTGTGATCTGGCTCAACCGCGGGTATGTCAGTGGGTTTGAAAGATAGGGCACATGAGGATGAAAGGTGTCCAACAAGATTACAAAAATCAGTAGTATTAATGTCAGAAGGGACACAGGATTCTATGAGAGCATTGTCGAGGATGTCTTTATACACAAGACTAGTGCGGAGAAGGTCTAAAATGGAGATTTGGGCTGGCATGTTCCCAAGGTGTTCCAAGATATTGTACTGGCTTTTTGATGGAGCTGATGGTACTGATGAAACTGGTGGGCCTGCGATGTTAAATTGCACTCTTCGAGTGGTGATCGCACACTCATTGTCTGGTCCTCAGATATTAATAACATTGACAGAAGGCTCTTTCTCATATATACAACCTATAAGGCTACCATAGTCTATATAGGATGAAGTGTGGTCATTGTTCTTCCCATGCTGTTGGTTTGGCTGGCGGTTGTTGGTGTTGTTTTGGATAGGTGATTTTCCAGGATTTTGGTTGTTGTGTGGAGGAAAACCATTTTGATAAATCTGTAAGCCTGCATTGGGAGAGGTTTGGGCACCAATAGTGATTTCCTTCTGATCAATAAGGTCCTGTACATAGTCTTTTAGTTTCATGCATCTGAGGGTGGTGTGAGTGTTTACCCTATGGAACTTGCAATACTCATTGTCCTTGTACCATGTAGCTTTGGATTGGCTTGGATCAATTTGCTGGGTAGGAGGAAATTTGATGAGGTTTTCCTTAGCCAATTTCTCAAAAATAACATCCAATGGCTCACCAAGGGGTGTATAATTTCTAGGTGCAGGTTGGAATCTGGCCTTTTGCCCTGCAGCTACATTGATGGCATTAGCTTGATTGTTAGACCCTTGAAAGTTGGGTCTTGTATTGTGGTTTTGATAGCTTTGGTTATTTCATTGTTGGTAATTGATAGCTTGTTGGTTGTTTGTTTGATATGGTGTGTTAGACTGGTTTTGAGAAGGACCAACAATTTCACATGTTTGGTGTCAGTAACCCCATCTGTTGCAACATGCTTGTTTTTGTTCCAATACCTAGACCTGTCATTGGAATGTGATTGATTTTGGTTGGCCTCTTTGTAAATTTTTACCACACCATCTTTGATGAGTCCTTGCTCAAGGATCATTCCTTTCTCTTTGATATCCTTATAGGTCTGCAAATAGTTCATGGTCATGTGGTGAGCCAAGCTGGGATGTGCATTATCAATAAACATTTTCACCACATGGCATTTTGGCAAGGTGCAGGATATGTGG
Source organism: Cupressus sempervirens (assembly GCA_028749045.1). Classification (NCBI taxonomy): domain Eukaryota; kingdom Viridiplantae; phylum Streptophyta; class Pinopsida; order Cupressales; family Cupressaceae; genus Cupressus; species Cupressus sempervirens. The sequence goes on from CM053790.1 coordinate 426,864,267, forward strand.
GTGGTAAGGGTTTTCCATCTTTGCAGGTATTCGGCAAGGCTTTCTCCACCTTTTTGCTTGGTGTGGACAAGATCAACTATTGATAGCTCTGTTTCAACAAGATGGGCATATTGGGCTACAAATGCCTTAGATAATTCAGCAAAGTTTTTAATTTTTCCATAGGGGATTCTATAAAACCATTCAAGAGCTGGTCCAGCCAAGCTTTTGGGAAAAAGGTGCAAGAGGAAGACATCATTGTATGCCACGTCCTAGCAGTGCATGTAAAATTCTTTGATATGTGTGACAGGGTCTCCTTTTCCTCTGAATTTGTCAAAATTACTTACCTCAAAGTGTTTGGGAAATGGTGTCGTGGTAATGGCTCTGTCAAATCGGTAAGGACACACATTCTCAAACTTGAATGTCTTTGGATCATTCCCTTCTTGGATGGCTTTCAGAGCTGTCTTCATTTGCTCCCATTCTGAATTGATAGGTGATGGTTGGGGTGCCCCCAATGTAGGAGTGCCTTGAGGTAGGTATGTGCTGGATGGGGCCATTGAATATGGATGGTTATGAGGGATTTGCTGATATGGATTGTACATTGTTTGGGCAGCTGCATGGTGGATGATAGGTTGTTGAGGGGGAGGTGGTGCATATTGCTGCATGTGCTACGAGGCTTGCTGTTGATATGGGATTTGAGGTTGGGATTGAGGAACATAAGCTGGCCATGGGATAAATGGATTGCTTTGTGGAGGTAAGGTACAAGATGGTTGTGAGGCTTGAGGAAAGGATCGAGGGGCTTGTGGGGTTTGACCAATATATGTGGGTTGTGCCCCCATTTGGGATGGTATCTGCAAATAATTGGTGGTTGGCTGGGGTGGTGGATTACCTCCTAGAAGTGGCATTGAAAAGTAGTTGGTAATAGGAGGTAATGGATTAGTTGGTGGTGGAGGTGGTGGGAATTGAAAGCTTGGGAATGGAATTGGTGGGGTTTGATAGCTTGGTGGCTAGATTTGGAAGCTTGGTATAGTGGTGGCGGGAGCTGGGGTCACTTGGGAGCTTGGTAGAAGATTGGCAGTAGCTTGTGGGATTTGATAGCTTTGTGGAGTGAAGGTAGTAGCTTGTGGATTTGTGGCTGGTGGTATTGAGCTCCCAAGACCTAATTGAAATGATGGGATTGTGCTTTGGGCTGTGGTGAACAAGCTGGGGGCGATGAAAGGTTGATTACTTGGCCCCATGGGTGGCATCCCTGTTGTATATTGCTGAGGTTGGCCAAAGATGCTAGCACTGATTTGGGAGATGGGTGGATTTGGAAGGCTGGGTTGGGGAGCAGCAACAATAGTGAAGGGGGTGAATGGTGAGGTGTTTTGGGTAAAGGGGGTTTTGAGCGGAGAGGTATGAACCAAGGATGGAGTGGTGGTGGCTGGGTTGGCCTGCGGTATGGAGATTTCAACTTGGGTGGATGATGGTATGTTTGGGTCTGTTGGGTCATATGGATTGGCTGGAGGCTCTTCTTTTGGAATATATTGAGGATAATTTGGATCATAAGAGCCTATGAGTGGTGGCAGCTACCCAAACAACGGGTGATATGGATCTGATAATGGAGGGGGTCTTCCAAAGTCAAATGTTCCTACATTGTCCCTTTGAAAATTAGCCATGATTGTCTCTTTGTTTTTGTCTACAATGGCATTTACCAATACTGCATTTCCTCGTTGGTTCATGAAAGCTTCAATGTCAGTAGGTGATGGCATAGCTTGCTCTAGGCTGAAGGATGGCTGAGTGCTCAAGGGGGGTGAGGCTATTCAATCCAAATGATAGGGCTCCATTGTTTCTTTCTTCTTGGCTAAGCGAGTAACGGGTGGCATGAAAAATGCTCCTAGGGATGAGATGCAATAATGCTGATGGATGCAAAAGGGGGAAGGCTTTTCTATGCAAATGATTTCCTAGGTTGAGGCAAAGCTATATGACAAAAACCTAAGGAGGATTGGGTTGAGGATTCTAACTTCAAAGATATGTTGTCAAAGCACCAAAGGTCTGCTTTCCTATGTGCAAGCTTGGTGGTGATTGTGTCAACTTAAGGATAGACTGATGATCCTTTAAGAAGAACACGAGATTGACCACTTGCAGATCCCAACCTTTAGCTCAAGGTGATGAGGGATAACAAGTGACAAAGCTAGATTACCCTAGACAAAGCTTTGTCAAAGGGATAACCTTGGTGAGATTGGTGGATTTGAAAGATTTTAGGAATGGAAAACTTTTAGCAAGGTGACAACAATTTTGAAAGTTTAGATGTGCAGATTTTCGATTGCTAGCTAGATGGTTTTATTCTAAATGAGATGGATGAGCTAATAATGCTTAAGGGGATAACCTAAGATGGCTGGCTTTTCTACAAAGATGACTCTAAAGTGAAGCTTATCCAAGAAGATGTGGAGAAACAAGGGTGTCTAATCATAGAAATCATGCCTAGTTGGTAAGGCATAAGCAGTATTAACTCCTAGATGTTGGATAAATTTGATGGTGCGCTCTAACTAGGCCTCTTGAAGTGCTTTGTCGGTAGCTTTGTCCTCTACTTTGTGGAGTTTGGCAATTCGTGGGCGTGGTGTTATTTCTTTTCTCTTGGCTGAAAGTTCTTGGTATGCTAGAGATGGCTTGAGTTTGACCTTGTGAAACTTATGTTTGGGTTTGGGTTGTTCCGACATAAATTCCTGAATTTGCTTGGCTTTGGGAGATTCTGGTTGTTTTGCTTCAACTTGTTCAACTTCTAAAATAGGTAGTGACTATGCTAAGTGTGCCCTAAGCTAGGATTGACCAAGTTTGGCAAACATTCATTCAACAAGTAAAATAAAAACAAGCAATAGATAGGAACACCCAGATAGAAGTTTGTGGTTCTCAGAATGTGATACTTGCATCGAGGAGTGTGTATGTTCTACAAATGTTTTGATCAGTCACTCCAAACACATTAACATCCTAGATGGTTTTTTGCAAGGCTGAAAGTTGGTTTAGCTAAGGAGTCCTCGATATACACAAGGTACGTGAGGCCCAAATCCATAGATGAGACCAAAAGGATGTCACACAGCTGAGAGGAGCGGTAACCCACTTCTCCTCTTTCACTTCTCAAGGGTATAAAGTTCCTTGAGGCTTAGCCCAAATGACAAAATCTCGATCCCAAGAGAGGTATCTTTTGATTCACCTCCCGATTCTTATACTCTGTTGGAACGCTGGAGTTGAGGTCGTCCAAGGGGTGATGAAATCCCCAAGCAGGCCTCCTAAAAAGAAACAAGGTTTTGGATCCTAATCTTATGCACCCAAGATGGCCTCGAAAGACGACAAGGGGAGAGAAGACTTGGATGACCTTGGGCTAAAAAACATGCTTGTTCTTTTACCAACTGACTCTTATGTGTGCTAATCTAGACTTTGCAAGCACTCATGTTTAAGAGACAATGTTCAATTCCAACTTGAAGTGCTAACAAAAGTAAATCGATCAAAGAATGAAAACAATAAGAAGAGTTAGGGTCAACAAAAGAAAACTCGTGCGCCCGAAGGCCCTCCACATCAAGTATCGATTAATTTTCTTTAAGGCATTCAAGATTGAGTGTGAGTTTGTTTTAAGCCCAAAACAAAAGTGTGTGAGATTCGATTTCAAGCGCACGCCCGAAGGCTCTCCACGTCAGTTGTTGTTCAATTTTAGTGCCCAAACTTGAAGTGTGATCGATTTAATCTAGAGTTTTGGCCATTTAAGAATTTTGATAAAGTTAAAGCAAACGTTCAAAGACCAAGTGAGTGAGTTAGATTGTGGAACATTTAACCCCTTTTTCAAGTAGAACCATCCCCATAAATGGCGCTAAGATTGCAACCAATGGTTAATATTTGATGGGTGATTAGAAAAGAGGTGATTCCAAGGAACTACTCAAATTGATTTTTGTAAATTTGTATTTTAACTTAACAAAGTTTCTTAAATGTCCAAAAATCAAACTTTACCCAGATTGCATGTGGAAAAGAGATTTGTTTTGTTCAATTTTAGAAGCTCCAAATGAAGTGTTTGATATTGCAATGGTTAATTGATCCTTGGCATTCAAGATTGGATTTGTTTTTTAAAGCATGCATTCCAAGGAAAGTTGATTTTAATCCATGGCATTCAAGAGTGTGTTTTGAGCAACATTCATTCAATGGAAAATGTGTTTAACCATTCAAGTTCATTTTTAGCAACATGCATTCAAAGACAAATGGTTAAACATTCAAGTTCATTTTTTAGCAACATGAAAACCTGCAAGAAACATGGTTAGTGGTTCCATATGTGCTCCAACCTGCAATGAGACAAAAGAAAGCAATTTAGTTAGTTAGCCAAAATCTTCAAAAATGAGAGCTTAACTATGGGAAAAAATTTTTTGACTTTTTTTGCTATTTTTTCTACGCGTAAAAATGCTTAAAATGGTCTAAATCCTACAAAAATGCAACGTAAGTAGGCAGAGACGACAGTCTATCAAGCGGAGATGCCAAAATACAAAGACGCTGAAATACAGAGACGCTAGTATTCGGAGACGATAGAATAGATTTGCAGCGCAGAAAACAGGTGACAAGCAGAGACGCTGATTTGTGCAGATGCAAATTTTCACAGATGACGATTTGGATTGGCAGTGGTGGAGACGTCAATTTGCGCAGATGCGGATTTTCGCAGACGACGATTTGGATTGGTGGTGGCGGAGATGACAGAATAGGTTGCATACGCCAAAACTGTAGAGACGACACTGCATGAAAAAAGTTGAAAAACGCAAATTTTTTTTTAGAATTTTTTAAATTTTTTGCTATTTTTGGATTTTTAGATGGTATTTCTTCTTCCTAAGTGCATTCTTTAACCTGCAATAACAAGCAAAACACCCTCACAACACACTCAAACAACAACAAACAATAGATAGTTAGAAAAAATGACATATAGATGAAAATAGATGATTAAATGACCCATAGTGGGGTCCCACTGGGCATGCCAAAATGTAGAACAAGAATTAGTATGCAAAGAACATTAACAAATAAAGTAAACATTCACAAACCAAAAACTAAATTCACATATATGCTTAGACAAAGAAAGAAAACAAGAAGTGCAAACCTCACAAGAGAAAACACTCCATGCTTTCTTGATTCTGTAGATGTGTCCTTTTGTTGTGGATGTATGCTCAAGATGCTCAAAAGCTGCTTCAATGGAGATGGGTAATGGCAAATTGGTAGCTTTGTGAGCTCTCAATTTGGCATTATAAGGGTATGGTTGATGGCTTTGGTTCTCAAAATAGCATGGTAACTTTTGCTCAAAGATTGTTGATGAAATGGCTTGGGATGGGATTCAATTTATAGGCTAAGGGGTAGAGGGATGGAGGGCTTAGATGCAAGGATGGATGAAGGCTTAAGGAGGGCTAAGATGCACTCAAAGGGGAGCACATGGATTGTGCTTGTTTAGCACCAATGGGAAGGTGACACTTGTCACAAGGAGGATGAGTGTGAGAGGGTAGGGTAAAGGGTTGGTTAAAGGCATGATGAGTGGGGTTGAGTATGTAAGAGGGATGTAAGAGGAATGAGTGTGGAAGAGGGAAGAGTGTGGAAGATGGGTGTAAGAGTCATGAGTGGGCTTGTAAGAGTCTTTTATGTTTTGTAAGAGCACTCATGACTTAGTGGTTGGGTTTTTTGAGGGGAGACTTTGGTTTGGATTAGGAAAGTCTTAAACTTGTTTAAGGAATGTGACAACATTAGGGGGTGGATTAGGCTTGGGTTTAGGATTAGATTAGGGATGTTAGAGATGTGCAAGTGGATGGCATTAATGAGGGTGGGTGAGTTAGTGGCTAAGCTTGGTTAGTATGGGTGGATGGGGTGGATTAGGCTAAATGGAGGATTAGAGATAGGTTAGGGGTTTTTTAATTTGAGGATTTCATTTATCAAATAGATTTATTTAATAAATGGGGATTTTTGGAATTAGATAGGAGAAAAGGATTTAATTGATAAATAATAGATTATTTGATTTATCAATTAGGACTATAGATGATTAATTAAATTAATCAACTAGGGATGGCAAAGGATTAATTAAATAAGAATTTAATTAATGATGCCTTTAGAGATGGCTAAATTAGATTACCAAAGCAGTGTAATCAAATTTAGGTGTCTACAGTAAGAATCAATTGTTGCAAATTTTGATGCATTAAAATTTGTTGCTAGAACCTTTGAAATTGATGTCAATGGGGGGGAAACATTGCATGAAAAACATTATGTTGTTGAAGTTTAGCATAGATAATAGTATGCATGATAGTTGGAGAAGTTTGGCATGAGCACAACATGGAATGATAGTTTGACAAAAAGAACATCAAGGTACATCAATGAGGAGAATGATTAATGAAGAGGATTTGAAAAGATGATTAATATTCTTTTGTTGGTATTCTTGGAACTAGATGTTTTTCATCTACGTTGCCATCAATGCCATTGGGGGAGATTGTTGCAAGATTGTTGCAAGCATGAATGCAAATGATATTCCTATGGGGGAGTATTGTAGATATATTACTATGATGATATGTTATATTCATGACTAAGTTTTTCATTGATGCAAACATAGCAATTTTTGGTAGTATCTATCAGAAGAACAAAAAAAGATCAACTTGGTATGGATGACTAGTTGAGTATTCTAACTATTTACAGTTATGAGAGATACTTATGAGTATTTGGTATATGTAGTTAATATTGAAAGAAGAAATGATAAGTCTAGAACAAGTTATGTTAGTTTTGGTGATGTTTGTTCTGAGATAGAGTTTATAGAGGCATGTTCTGGTAAGCTTGTTATATATCTTAGTGAAATTATTATTTTGAGAATCAAGGTTGACAACATGAAAAAGACATGTTGATGATGATTTGGCTAAGTTCTCTAATCATAACATTGCATGTACAGAAAGTTATTCAAGTTTCAAGGTAGAAGATTAATTTTATTGCTAAGTGTAACATGTTCTTAATGTAATCCTATAATAATTAATTAAGAAGTTCTAACAACCAACTCGGGGAATTTTTTTATGGACTCAGTATAAAGTAAGGACATTTTCCTTTATCTAGCATGGATGAGATGATATGTTTCATGATTAATGATAAGAAACAGTAAGAGTAGAATGTGAAGTTGAGAAGAGCAGTGCAGAAGTGAAGGAAACTTCATTTCTAAGGTTTTGCTAAGTGATCTGAGGTTAGATATTTGGATCCAAGGTTTGTGACCTAGCTTACAAGGTCCAATAGTGATTGGTATGGTTGATAGGACAAAGGAAAGAAAAACATAACACTAAATTACATGTTTGAGCAATGAGCTCTTCTTGTAGTTGGATTTGCATGTTTGGGCAGTAGGCTCATCTTGCATACATTATACTACAACTCCTAATAGGGTTGGAATCTCCTAACAGGGATTCAAAGTCTCCTAATAGGGACTCTATGTACTAAATATTGTAATAGACTCCTAACAGGGTCCATCCTGTAACAAGGAATATTCATATTAGTGCATCATCTTATGGGCATCATTCCCACAAGGGTTTTCCCTCTAATCAAGGATTTCCCTAGTCAAGATATCTGGTGTAATTTACTATGTGCATTTTCTTATGGTTTCTATTTACTTTGGTTGATTAGTTAAGTTTTTTTAAAGAAGATAAATGTTTAAATTATTAGATAACTAATTCACCCCCCTCTTAGTTATCTTGGTGGACTATTGTTTATAATATATCTATGTCTATTACTCTTCCAGTATTCTTACAAACCATACTATGTTATCATCAATGAAAAACATAGTCATGAATGCATCATAGCAATCATGCTAGCAATCTCCACATGCTCTAGAAATATTTAGGATACTCCCCCAAAGGAATACCATCAAAATTCATGCTAACAATCTCCCCCTTTAGAATTGATGGAAACATAGATGAAAAACATCTATGTTCCAAGAATACCAAAACAATACTCTACTACAACTACTACTACTCTCATCTTTTCAAATCATCTTCATCAATCAAATATGAAATCCTCCAGAATACGACATTGTTTTGCATTTATTTCTTTAGGATTGACAATAGTTGTTCACACTAAACAACTCTCAACTTCTCCACTATTCAATGTGTCTCCCATTGAATTCTTATATATAGGAGATCTCAATCTCTCCCCCATACATACTTAGGAGATGTTTTTCATGCACACTTCTCCCCCATTGATATCAATGAAATAGACACTACTCAAGACCACTTACCAAGATACCTTGATGGCTCTTCTCATCTTAGATAGTCCCTCATATAAGAAGCATCAACATTTAGTCCAATCAAATAATAGTGCTATGTACCACTGGACTCATGCAATCTCTTCATCATCTACTTTGAAGTAGGCATGGGTATGACCCCAAGAATACCTCTCAAGTTATCAAATGTATCTTTAGAGAATGACTTTGTAAAGATATCAATCTTTGTACCAACATACTCCAATCTAATTTCTTCCTCTACAATTTTCTATCTCTAAAAATAATACTTAATAGATATCTACTTAGTCTTAGAATGCAACACAAGATTCTTAGACATACCTAAATACTTGTATTATCACAATGTATGATAAAAGCATCTAAAAATTCTATCGTAAGATCCTCCAACATTTACTTCATCCACATGATTTGATTACAATTATTTGTTTCTACTACATACTCTACTTCATCTATACTCTATGAAATACAATCTTGTTTCTTGCTTAGCAAATAAACCAATCTTCCTCCAAGGAAAAATTATCCACCACTGGTGCTTTTTCTATCATCCATATTGCCTGCCTAATCCACATTAGTATAAGCACATTAAATCACTTGATCTATCATCCCATAACCTATAATTAGGTGTACCCTTCAAATATCTAAATATCCTTTTTATCACTACATAATGATACTCCTTAAGATCAGCTTGAAATCTAGCTACAGTAGTGATTGCATTTTCTATATTTGGTCTGGTGTGAGTCAGATATTGAAAATCTCCAATCATTAATACATACTTCTTCTACTCAATTGTAGGCATCTCATCTTTTCTAGATAACTTGTGACTAGTTATTATTGGTATAACAACATTCTTACAACTTTCCAAACCAAATCTTTTCAACAAATCTTTCAGATACTTAGCTTTTGAAATGAAAATACCATCATTATTTTGCACAATTTGTAGACCTAGGAGAAACTTAATCTCACCAATCATGCTCATCTCAAATTCATTCTTCATCTCTTCAGTAAACTTATCACTTGCCTCCTTATTACGTCCAAATATTATATCATCAAAAAATATCACAATTATCAAAAAGTCGTTCTCAATTTATTTCAAATATAAATTAGCATTTTTATTACCTTTAGAAAATCCATGTTTTTCCAACTACTTATCCAATATTGCATATTAGGTTCTAGGTGCTTTCTTTAGACCATATAGTTTTTTCTTCAATATGCATATCATATCCTTTTCTTTTGTTAAAGGGAATCTCTTATGCTTCACAATGTAGACTTCTTCTTCAAGGTCTACATTCAAAAAGGCTAATTTAACATTTATCTAATATACTTTGAACTTCTTTCTTGCTGTGAAAGACAAAAACTATAAGGGCATTCTAGCTACAAGGGCATATTTCTCTTCATAATCTATTCCCTCCTATTGTGAATAACCTTTGCATACTAGTCTACCTTTTTTTTTCACAACTTTTCCTTGGTCACTCATCTTATTTATGAATACCCATTTAGTTCCTATAACATTCTTGTCTTTACATCTAGGAACCAATTCCCACATTCCATTCTTCACAATCTTATCAAGTTCTTCTTTCATTTCTTGAATCCAATGATCATCTTTCCATGCCTCATCTAGACTCTTAGGCTGTAGTTGAGAAATCAAATATAATTCCTTATTTACTCTATTTCTTGTCATTATTCTTTTGTCTTTGTTTCCAATAGTCTTCTTTGCGAGGCTATTCTTTTCCAAGTTCATGTTAGATGTAGTAGTTGCTATCTCAAATCTTATTTCTTCTCTTGGTACTAATATTCATTCTCCTCTTTGCTCATCAATTTGTACATTATTCTACAATTCATTGTTAGTCTCAAACAAAAATTCTACATTCTCATGGTTAGCTTTCAGATCAAAAATATTCACCAAGCTATCTCTTCCATTACTTCCTCTTTCTTGACCAATTCAAGCTCATTATCTTCATCATCATTATTATTAAAGAATCATTTCATACTTTCTTTAAATTCTTCATCATCATCAGAAAGAGAATTCTTTCTAGTTTTTCTTACTCTCTTAGGACATCTAGATGAAAAATGACCAAATTCTTCACATGTCAAAAAAATGAAAATTTTCATAGCTTCTAGTTCCCTTTTCATAACAAGATTAATTCTTTCTTTCATCTTCTTTTCTTCTTTAGATCTAGATTTTTCTTTACATGTGCTTCTATTCTTCTATATGCAACAAAATATTTCTAGATCTAGAAACTCAATGCTCTATTATGTACAAAATTCAGATATCTTGCCAAAACTATTAATCTTTCTCTTTAAGGACCTAATGCTCTAATACCAATTGTGAGAGTGTAAAGTCCACCGATATAACTAAGAGGGGGGGATTGAATTAGTTATCCAACTATTATAACAATTATCAACTTTATTAATCCTTAACCATATGAGTAATATAATCAACAACCATAACAAGTTACTCATGCACAATAACACTATATATGTTAACTAGGGAAACCCTTGATCATAGGGAAAACCTTAGTGGGGATGGTACCCACAAGATGATATACTAATATAAATATTCCTTGTTAGAGGATGGACCCTGTTAGGAGTCAATAAAAACATTCACTGCATATCAATCCCTATTATGAGACTTTGAATCCCTTTTAGGAGATTCCAACCTTGTCATGAGTTGTGCCAACCCTGTTAGGAGTTGTAGAAGATAGATAGACCCATTATCCAAACAAGTTCAGGGGAAGGACCATAAAACCCACTATCCAAATGATTTTTTTGATTAGATAGATAGGTTTTACAAGGACCTTGAAACCCAAGAGTTAAAACATTAACAAGGTTGAAAATAAGCGTGAAAAGCCCAGCCAAAAGAGTTCAAGTTCAAAGGATAATAATAAGCACAAGGCCCAATTGAAAATCAAAGAACGTAGAAAAGACTAGGAATAGAAACAAAAAGAACAGACAAAGTCAAAAGCCTTGACAAAAAGCCAAAAAGAGGCACATATAGAAAAAAAAAGAATAGGCAGTGGATTAGTCCTCATTCTTTCTCTCCGGCTCTTGCATGACCTAAGCAACCTCATAGGCCATCCAGTTCTCCTTAGCCTCCTGCTGGTGCACCCTTTGATCCTCCTGGTCTTGACCATTGTTGGTGTTTTCCTTTGCAAGGTTGAGCACCAGTCTAGCTTTTTCTCTATCTTTTCCTTCCTCATCTTCCTTCATAACTCCATCTTTATTCCAGCCAATTAAAGATATGATTTTTTTGTTGATGGAGCTTAGCAGCAAAATCATCTGGTTCAAGAATTTGTGAATGTAGACCTCGAGGTTGTTAATCCTTCTCTCTGCCAGATTGAGCCTCTCGCCGTAGTTGTCTCTATTATAAGAATCTACTCCGTTCTTGTATTCCTCCATATGACCCACCTGCTCTTTGACCTCCTCTAGCTCATGGAAAATCCACTTGATTGATCTGAAGTTATCAATCATACTGTTGCGGGCATTGTTCAAGAGGTTCATCCCAGTTTCCCTTGCTTTATTCAAAATAGCCACAATTGTCAGGTCTATGAGTTCTTCAAGCCACGACCCTTCTCAATTTTCCACGAGGACCTTTGGGTTCATGGCCTCTCTAAAAATGCCCATTTTTGAGCTCCTAACATTAATATTTTTCCAAGCTTTCCTCCCATCTTTACCCTGCACCTCCCCTCCCTTAGTCTCAAAATCCATTTTTTGCTCCTCAAGTTGGGCTTGAATATGGATAGGAGAAAGAGGCAATGAAGACATATATATTTCTTGCTACATTCTCTCATCCTCCAAACCCTCCCTCTTATGTTTCTTCCCTCCCCGATCTTCATTATTTTCCTCTTGCATCTCCTTTTCCTCCTCTTTCATCTCCACATCCTTCATAGATTGCTTTTGCCCATAAACCCTAGGGCTTTTTTTACTAGGGGTTATGGAAGAAGGAAAATTCTTGACCTAATGGGTGACCTTTTTACTAGTGAAAGAAATCTTGCCATCCTCAGAGCTTAAGCTCTAAATATCATTCGAGTCTGAAGAGAAGCTGGAACTTCCAGAGGTCACATTCTCCATCTGAGGGGGGGCATTGCTTATTTTCAAAGCCTTAAAGTTCTCATAAATTAGCAACAAGAGCCCCTCATGTAGAGTGGGGTTATTAGTGGGCTTCTTTTTGAAGCTATCCACTGCCTTGCTCATGGAAGTTAACAAGTAAAAAGGAAAAGAAATTTTATAGCTGTGCCAAAAATGATTCAAAAGAAAAAAGTGATGGGTATGAGCCTAATAAAACCTAGGGTCCAAAGTAATATACTCAATTAGAGCTCTCAAAACATAGCTTCATAGTTTCTTCATGGTATCAGGAACATAGTATGTGTCAATCTTCTTCAGGGCTTTCAGTTCCTCTACATCCTTCACAAAATCCTGCACAGCATTAGCCGAGAGCTTCTTGTCATTGAAGAACTTAAAACCCTCAATTAGAATTTTAAAAATGGTCGATATCACCTCCTCAGTGATCATGAAATAAACCTTGTTCACCTTTACTCTACCATTCTTTCATGATCCAACCATACTATTGGTCACCTCCTGATCAAATCCATGTAGTTTCATAATGTTTTTGGTAATCTCGCCCTGACCTATTTGCTCCCAAACTTTTTCCCTGCTCCTCCATTTCTCTATTTCACCCATTGGTTCCTTTCTACACCTTTTTCCTACCATATCTATACTTTGCACACCCTAAATTCTAATATGCACCTCACATTGTAACTGATAGGAACCTCTATGTATGAGTAGAATGCAAAAATAATTAACCTTTCTATTGCTCCTATTACAGATGCAAAAAATGACCCACAAAGTGTGTTGAGTAGTCTGTAATAAATTACAAAAATTATGATTTTCCATGCTATCTTTTTGGGAAGTACCCTTTCCCCTTAATCCATTCATGCTCATAATTACACAATGATCTTCTCCATACTTCCTTGGATCTTGTCCAGTTCAATCATGCTTTTGACATCTGTTGGCAAACTATTTTAGGGATGCCATGTCATTATTTGGTTTGTGCTGACCCCTATATTAGCAAACTTATCAGCTACCAGGTTAGCTTCTCAAAATATATGAGTGATGTGGACTCTATTGAATTTGGCAAGAGTCTCACGTGTCTCATCAATAAGATTTTCAATCAACCATGATGGCTGAGAGTTTCCTTTAACACATTTTATAATGTTGTTTGAATCCCCTTCAAGCCAAAGGTTAGTAACTTTGATTTCAAAAGCCAGTTTGATAGCATTACATGCAACATTCACTTTCACAAAGTGGTTGGTTTGAAATCCCAGTGGGAGGGAAAAAGCTGTAATACCATCGCCATTTTCATTCCTTATTATGCCTCCACTTCTCAAGGAGCTAGGATTTCCCTTGGAAGCTCCATAGAAGTTGGCTTTATTCCATTCTTCCAAGGGGAGAAGCCATTTGGCTTCCTATCTTTTCATCTTTTTTTTCTTTTTCCTTCTCCTTTTCTCTACCACCTAATTCTATGTCTCCCCCTTTCCTCACTAAATAGTTTTCCTTAATGTTAGCAAATATTTTCTTCCCTATTACTATAGTCGGCTCCTCTTTATCTCTGAAGATTCTATTGTTTCTCTCCTTCCAAATGCTCCAATAGAAATGAGGTAGGATCTAGGAACTTAATTCCTAAAGATCAGACCTATTGAACATGCATTTTGATTGACAGAAGAGATCTAGAAGGTTAAAAGGCACACACTAGCTGAAGCCCAAGTCCTGGGTGAGGAAAACCCAAGCCTCCCTAGAGAAGGAGCAATGAATGAACAAATGATTGCCGGTCTCTGTCTGATCTTTACATAACACACATCTACTAGGCATAATATGACCTCTTTTAATGAGGTTATCTTGGGTGAGGATTTTGTCCTATAGAGATATCCAATAGAACATATTAATTTTTGGAGTGAGGCCAAGGAGCCAAGCCCTCAACCAAGGAGGAACCTCATTTAATCTCCAAAGGGCCGAATACCTAGAGGCAATAGTATATAGCCCATTGGCATTATCTTCCCAGACCAATTCATCTGTGTTGTTATTTAGGGCCATAGAGTTTAGCATTATCATAATAGGATTAAGATCTTCAGATATGACAGAAAGGTCTGTCCATCCCTAGTAATTCCTATAGTTACTAACTTTCTGCCAAAAATGGTTGATGCAGTCATTCACCTAGACCTCATAGCTACGGTTGTTCATAAGAGGGCCCTGAATTACAAGCTATCAGACTAGAACTAGATATCTTCCCCATTTTCTAATTTCTAAGAAACTCTAGAATTTGCCAAGTCCTTAGCTTTTAAAAAACCATTCCAAACAGTGGATTCTCTTGGGATATCTTCACTAAACATGATAAACTATTTAGAGGGCTTATTTATGTACTTGTTTACCAAAATGTCTCTCCATTCCCTTGTGTTGATGAAGATACACCATATTTGCTTAGCCAAAAGAGCCTTGTTGAGGTGAGTTAGATTCCTAATGCCAAGAACTCAATTTTTCTTTGGGAGGCAAACTTTTTCCCAAGAAAATAGGGGATACCTTTTATTCCTTTCAGCCCCCATCCATAAGAAGTCTCTCTGAATTTTTTCCATCCTCTCAAAAAATTTCACAGGGATCACAAAAATTCTCAAAGCATAAATAGACAAGTTTTGAAGGGTGGATTTAACTAGTTGGCATTTTCCAACTTGGCTTAGAGAGGCCCCTTTCCAACCAACCAGCTTCTTATTGAATCTATCCATAATGCCATTCCAAAAAGAATCAGGAGGATTCATGCCCAAAGGGAGCCCAAGATAGGTAGAGGGAAGCTTCCCCACACTACGTCCCAGAATTCTAGAGATTTTCTTCTGTCTGTCCTTAGGAGTGTTGATAAAGAAAATAGAACTGTTATCCTAGTTGATGAGCTGTCCTAACCCTCTAGACTAGGTATCCAAGATGTCCTTCATTGCCTTTGCCTCCTTAACAGAAGCCTCCCTCCCATTATAGTATCATCAAAAAATTGTTGATGTGTAAAAGGGGCACTTTTAGAAGAAGGTTTAATACCTTTGATTCTCCCTTCCTTTTTATTTTTCTCAAATAAGCTAGCCTATGCATTTTGCCAAGATTATGAAGAGAATAGGAAAAAGAGGATCCCCCTAACAAAGACCATGAGAAGGTTTGAAAAAATTAGAGGGGGATCCATTAACTAAAATTGCAAGTGAGGAAGTAGTTACTAGCTAAAAAATTAGTTTACATGTTTTTTCATCAAACCAAAAAGCCTTAAGCACCATATCCAGGAAAGACCAATCAACCTGATCATAGGCTTTTGATAGGTCTAATTTAAGTAACATCCCTTCCCTTTTTCCAACTTCCATAGAGTGAATCACTTCATGCACCATCATTATCGAGTCTAAAATTTGTCTGTCCGAGAAAAAACCAATTTGTTGCTGAGATATTATCAAAGGGAGGAGCTTGAGAAACCTAGAAGTAAGAATATTTGAAATGATCTTGTAAAAATAATTACATAGGCTAATTGGTCTAAACTTGTCCAAGGAATTGGCTCCGGAAACTTTAGGAATGAGAACTAAAAAAGTAGAGTTAATCTCCTTTAGAATGCTTCTAGCCCCAAAGAATTCATGAATAGCCTTCATGACATCCTCCATCAAAACTGGCCAAAACAATTAGAAAAAAAAACTAGGGAAACCATCAGGGCCAAGAGATTTATCAGCTGGTAGAGAGAAGAGAGCTTCTCTAACTTTTGAATTAGAGTGAATGGCCTCAAGTAGTTTATTATGGTGAGGATGGATGATCTGAGGGATGCAGGAAACAATTTCATCCTGATCCACTTTGGATAGCATAGGATCCCAAGACAACAGGGAGGAGAAGAAAGAAATAGCTTCAACTGAGATTTCATCATCCTTGGTTAGCATACCCTATCCTTTCTTTAAACCTATGATCCTGTTATTAGCTTGATGTTTTAGAGTAGTAAGATGAAAAAAATTTGTATTCTAGTCTCCCTCTTTGAGCCAGTTAACCCTTGATCTTTGTCTCCAAAACTTCTCCTCTTTATTGATAATATTGTGTAATTTTGAAAGGATAGACAACTCAACCTCCCTGTTTAACTAGTCATACCCATCCTCCTGAGTAGAGGCTTGGATAGAAGAAATATTTTTAGATAGGACTTCCTTCTCAAATAATATGTGGCCAAAATTAGACTTGTTCCAAGCTTTAACCATTCTTTTAACGTTGCTAATTTTTCTAGCTACATTATACATAGTTGTGCCTTCCACATCAACACTCCACCAAAGCTTTATCTTGTCTAAAATATTAGGGTGGGAGGTCCACATTTTTTTTAAATGAAAAGGGGGAGGGCTTTTGGGGCCTATAGGAACAACCAGAAGAGAAATAGGGGAGTGGTCAAAACCCACTCTGAGCAAAAGAGATAATTTGCAAGAGGAAGACTGCAGCCAGTCGGGAGCGACAAGAGCTTTGTCTAGTCTGATTTGAATATAGTCTTGACCAATGCATTTATTTGACCAAGTAAAGGCACCTCCCATGAGGTCCATATCGAAAAAAAGCCAGACCATTAATGAATTTTGATAGGTCATGTTTACTTTCCCAATCCAAAGGCAGACCTCCCTTCTTCTCCTCATCCAACAGAGGTGTGTTAAAGTCACCCATAATAATTCCTTTCTTTAAATTGCTACTTTGCACCAGACTTTGAGCTCTAGTCCAGTAATTCTTTCTTTCTCTCTTATTGTTGCGAGCATATAAATTCAGCAAGAACCAACAATCATTGGAAGGGATATGAAAAACTTTACACAAAAGAATATTACCTTCATTGTAAGAAAATTCCATTCTAAAATTTTTGGTTTTAGAAAGGATCAGAAGACCCCTAGAGGCACCATCAGAGTTTGAAGCCTCCCCACTCATCAAGTTGCTAAACTTAATCTTCCCCAAAAAGTCCTTTTTCATCTTAGTTTCTTGGATCATCAAGATGTCTGGTCTCTAATCTCTAATCAGGTTCCTAATAATTTATTTTTTATGGGCTCCATTAAGGCCCCTAATATTCCATGATATGATCTTCATATTTAATTCATGGAACACTCCTGAAGAGTTCTCTGGCACCCATTCAACAAGCTTCTTTTGGTCTCCTCCTCTCTGCCTTCCTTCTCTAATTTTTTGCCTCTTTTGGCCGCTAAGCCCACATCCAATTTGCAACTGCTCCTAGTCTCCACTAGAGAGGCTATAGAAGGTTCTCTAACATTTTTCTTCCTGGACTTTGGGGAAACAAGAACTTCACTCTCCATGCCAAAATTCAATGACCTAGAAGCCTTGAGAGAAAACTTTGGGTTTCTTGGAAGATCCTCCCACTAGTCTAGATCCTTCACCAAAACATCCATCTTTCCTGTACTGGTCCCTCCAGCTTTAGAGGTAACAACATTTTCCTCTAGGTCTTGATATATGATAATATCCCTATTAACTCTATCCTTCTCCTCCTCAATGGAAGCCAGGTCAAGCCCTCCCATAGAAAGTGGAGAACTTAACAACACAACCTCTTGAATAGCCTACTATGGGCATCCTTACCTTCTACATCTACTGAAATCACTTGAGGATCCAACCTTTCCTCAACCAGAGCACCCTCAGTCAGTTGAGGTTGGACATTAATCATTTTTCACTCCCTAATGACTAGAGAGGGATTTGGGGCTATCTTCAATAGCACATCCTCAGGAACAGTCTTTCCATCTGTGCCTAGAGGCAAAGTGGAATCAGAAGGTTGCATTTGTTTTACCTTCTTTGAAGCTTCTGCAACCTTCTTATTCATTGAAAGAGGACCCTTCTGGCCCTGGTTGGTGGTCTTTTTTTTCCATACTTTCTTGACCTTGAAGAGAGAAGTTGAAAAAGGATTTTTCTTCTAAACTAATTTTTCTTTCAGGCATTGAAAAGCCTTATGGCCTGTCTTAAAACAATGATAACATCAAAAAGAGACACTCTCATAAATCAATTGTTGAATATGAGTGCCAAGTTTTGACTGAAAGCACACCACTTTAGGCATATCAACCCCTTCCCTAACACCTATATAGATCCTTGCATAGGTCAACCTACTCTTAGAAGTAGTAGTTTGGTCTATGGAGAGAAGCTCTCCAAAAGAATTGGCCACACCCATAAAAACATCCTCATTCTAGAATTCCAAGGGTAGCTCATGGAGTCTAACCCATACCGGAGCTTGCTGAAAGAAAGATTTATTTAAATCCAATTTTGAAGACCATTTTTGCAGCACCAGGGTAGCCCTTCCAATGATCTAGGGTCCTTTACATAGGATGTCAGCCATATCCTCTTTACAGGTGAATTCAAAAGAAAGAAATCCCTTTTCCATAGCAGTAACACTAACCTACCCTTTCAGACTCCATTTCTTCCTTGTGAAGGATTGAACTACATCAATGTTTGGTCTCTAACCCATAAAATTCCCCACAAGAGTGGATGCCATCATAGCAATGTTGTGGTCAACAATTTCATATAGAATGGCAATCGTCCATGATCCCTTTTCCAGTCCTGACACAACCTTAACTGGAGGGAAAGAGGACTTACCAGAAGGCTTAACACCAAAGAGTGAGGCCCATTTCACTAGGAGATTCCCTCGCATGTCCACCTTGGATTGCATTTCTGGCTTATCCTAGGTTCCACCAGCTGCATGTGGGTCCCCATCCCTAGACTCCACCTCTCCACATTCAACCTGGATCCCATCCTGCATACTTAGTTTTTAAGATCCACCTCCCTGAAATTCCCACCCAATGCTAGGTTTAAAATTTGAACATGCACTTCCCAATCTCTCCCCTACCCACTCCCCTTCCCACTGGCCTTTTTTTTTTTTAGAGGGGACAAAATTTTATTAACCCTTGGTTGTAAGCACTACAAGAAAGAAGCCCCACTATTTCACCAAGGGTCCAAATGATGTTTATATTATTCCTTGAATAATAATAAAATTGAATTTTAGTTGTACTTTCTCTTCCTTTTTCCTATCAAGTGGACTTCTCTTCTTCTTCTAATCTTGATACTAGATCACCAACTTCACATTTTATAATCCCTTGGATCACTTACTTGCATTTACCAAATACTCTACTCTTGCTCATGCAATTTGTACTTCACACACATCCAATTCACACTTTACCAAAATGAAAATAAACTTCCTTTATACCATTTCCTCAAAAAAATTCCTTGAGTTGGCCTTGAGGCTTTCCCAATTATTTATAATAGGACCACATTAAGATAATTAATTATTTTGCAATTACACAACATTGTCAACTCATAATTTTCACACATGCAACTCTAAACCTTGTGCACTTGCTAACATCATCGTCAAACTATCCTTTGATACTATGTATGTATACTACTCTTTATAAATCAAACATATCTTTTGTATATCTTGGACTTACTTCATGTGCACTTAACCTCATCATCATGATATAGTGTAGAATGCATCCTCAGATGTGCTTCACTCTATCATCTATACATTGTCTATATGACCTCAACCTATGTCTACTACCTAGCTAGTATTCATAGAAACCAGACTATGTTGTCATCAATGACAAACACAATCATAGATGCATCATAGAAACCGTGCTACCAATCTCCACATGCTTTGGCAATGCTTAGGATACTCACCCAAAGGAATACCATCAGCATTCATGCTAACAATAAGATTTCTCTTAGCTAATCCTAAGGAATGCAACCCCTTATAAATAAACCATGAAATGGGATATTCTAAGACAAGATCAATAATTCTAATGTCAAAGAATTTCCATGGAATGCAATGCAACAATGAAACTAGCTAAATGAGATACAAAGAATGCAACTAAGATAGCGATATGAGAGTGTTGCAAATCCTTCTAATTAAACTATGTGATCTATTGTAGTACACAAAATAAACTAATTGTGATGTGAATATCAAGATTTAACTGTGTGATTTTGAGTCAAACTCGATGACCCATGTTTCATGAGTAGTGATTCAACATGAATCCATCTCTCATGACAATAAATAGAACACTTAACACTCATTGGATCTAGGTGATGCTCACAAGGGTGAAGCACCGGGACTTCCCGGGAGGTCACCCATCCCAGTACTACTCCAGCCTGAGCGCACTTAACTACGAAGTTTCATCCATAGTTAAACCCAAAGCTTGCAACCCCATTTGCAAAACCTTCACCAAGTGTTGTGCCTTATGAACCATGGGTCATCGAGTTTTACTCAAAATCACACAGTTAAATCCTGATATTCATATCACAATTTGACTAGCTATGGAAATCATCTCCTACTTATCAATTGATGAGCTTAAGGGGCTTTCTAATGAATGGTTCATAAGGCACAACACTTGGTGAAGGTTTTGCAAATGGGGTTGCAAGCTTTGGGTTTAACTCTGGAGGAAACTTCGTAGTTAAGCGCGCTTAGGTTGGAGTAGTACTGGGATGGGTGACCTCCCGAGAAGTCTCGGTGCTTCACCCCTATGAGCATCACCTAGATCCAATGAGTGCTAAGTGTTCCATTTATTGTCATGAGAGATGGATTCATGTTGAATCACTACTCATGAAACATGGGTCATCGAGTTTCACTCAAAATCACATAGTTAAATCCTGATATTCACATCACAATTTGACTAGCTGTGGAAATCATCTCCTACTTATCAATTGATGAGCTTAAGGGGCTTTCTAATGAATGGTTCATAAGGCACAACACTTGGTGAAGGTTTTGCAAATGGGGTTGCAAGCTTTGGGTTTAACTCTGGAGGAAACTTCGTAGTTAAGCGCACTCAGGCTAGAGTAGTATTGGGATGGGTGACCTCTCGGGAAGTCCCGGTGCTTCACCCCTATGAGCATCACCTAGATCCAATGAGTGCTAAGTGTTCCATTTATTGTCATGAGAGATGGATTCATGTTGAATCACTACTCATGAAACATGGGTCATCGAGTTTCACTCAAAATCACATAGTTAAATCTTGATATTCACATCACAATTTGACTAGCTGTGGAAATCATCTCCTACTTATCAAAATAAACTAAGCTAATTCACTATGAAGCTAATCTAGTATGCTTATAAAAAAATGAGAGAGAGAATAGAAGTTCTCCACAAATGCTCCAAGAAACCTATAGAAAACCCTTAAACATAAAAATAATTTGAATTTGGGTTCTTGGATGAGGAGACAACTCTCTGTTTTAAAGATGTATGGTTAGTAGAGATCAAAATATAGAGGCATATGATCAAGGGTGGGGGATGAATTTTAGTTTGATCCACATGTAAGCTCATTTTCACCAATGAGATAGAATTACATTTTACATCTCCATGGGATAAAAAAAGTCTTTTATTTTATTTTTAAATGGGGCAAAATGCTTTATGTGTGCAATTTAGGATAAGGGCGTGAAAGGGGTCTTTTATTTAATTAAAGGGGGACATGTTCCTTTTAATTAAAAATAAAGTTCAGGGTATAGTGGTCAAACTATAGGATAAAATCAAATAAATTGATTTTTAAAGATTTTCTCTAGGTAATAATTAAATAATTTAGCCAAAATGTTGAGTAGGTAGCTAATAGTTTGGGTGATTAAGGCAAGTTATTTTTTAGCAATTGTTGAAGTGCGGTCTCAAGTGGTGTCCCTAGGGGTGTAAATTTTCTATCTTTATTCCTAGGATATCTTTGAGGTCTTTCTTGTATTGAGGTATCAGTTGTCTAGTGTTGAGGTGGCACTTGGTTAGAGGTTTGCAAACTCCTAGGATTTGCATATTTAAGGGTCATATTAAGTTTTTCCATGTTGATTATTCTGGCATCAACAGTACCATCATTTGTGACATTCTTATTTTTGGTGAATAACTTCCACTTGTATGGTGATGAATTTTTGTTGGTATTGTCTATTTTTGTCTTTAATATGCCTTCACGAATAAGAGTAGCTTCAATGATAGCTCCCTTTTTCATTGATTTGGAAATAGCATCAAGACTCTTGATCTTAAGTCCATTTTTCAAATCAAGGACTAGGTTCTCAATCCTTAGGTTGACTTGGTATTCCTCTAGAATACCTGATGAGCATTGACTAACAAGGTTTCTCCAACGTAATAAGAATTTCATGAATGGTTCTCCTGGCTTTTTTTTTGTTGAGAACAAATTGGATAATGTTACCTCATTTGTTATGTTAAAAGAAAATTGGGATATGAACTTGTCTTCTAGTTTAGTCTAGGATTTTATATTTCTAAGTAATTTAGAATACCATTCAAGTCTTGGCCACTAAGAGAATGGGGGATTAATCTCATTATATACATTGGTTCATTACTGAGCTCAATATAAGAGGCGCAAAACTCTTTGATATTGTCAACTGGGTTTCCCTTTCCTCAATATTTATCAAATATTGTTGCCCCATAATTTCTTAGAAATGGAGGCATTAATAGACTCTTGTTTAATGGATTAAGACATAAATCTCGTCATGTCTATAGAAATTTCTTCTTTTGGACTTCTAATGCCTCAACTTACTTACCCAATTGTTTGAACTAGTGTATCAAATCATTGTTAGGTTGTTGAGCATTAGTTCTTTCTTCAAGTCTTTTGTGTCTTTGAGTATATTATTTACTATGGTGATAACTATGTCTACTTAGTTCAGACATATATGTATTTGAAGACTTTGGAGATGTATCACTAGGAGGTGGAGGTATGTTGGCACTTCAAATATTAAAAGATCCTTGTTGTAACTTTTGTGCCATTGGTTGTCATTTTTGTTGAGGTACCCCTATTTATTGAACATATGGTCATGTATGAGACTATTGTTGTAGAGGTATTTGTTGAACTTGTTGTGGCACATGCTGTTATGGTATAAATTATTGTTGGTATGTAATATGTTGTTCGAATCATTGTTGATATTCTAAATATTGTCTTATTTCCTCTTGTGGCTTTGCAAAGATTTCTTGTTGCTATTGGAATTATTGTTGATACATTGCATGTATGTCAAGTGGATTTTTATTATGTTTTGTGTTAGGAACATTGGGTCCTCGTATCACTTGATGTTTTTGTTGCTTTGGATATTGAATATGTCTCTTAGATGTGAGCATTGATTTAGGATCCTTGACTTGATATCTTTAAGGGTTTCATGCTTCACCTTGGGATATCATGTTTATGTGAAAATGGGCCACATTCCTTGGTTGGATTGGTGAGATGTCAATGAGACTCTTTCTTTTTGGTTTCATGCATAGGGGGGCCTATATTAATTGATTTTGTTTTAGTGGTAGAGCTAAGAACAAGGGGCAACTTTTTTAATTTTCTTCCAAAGGAGGTATGTTTGTGATCTCTATGGTGCAAGTATCCTTACATATTTCTGTTTGTTGCATCATTTCATTAAGATTACTCCTTATTATCCTTTTAAGGTACATTAAAAGAATTGTGTTGACACCAAGTGATGAAGGTCCATAGTATAGAGGATTGATGTTGATATGTTCAAAGCTACCTTGGAGAATCTCAATAGTCGACTCTTGGTGAGGTCTCTTAGGTTTTACCTTTGTCGTTGAGAATTCCAAAGGTTGCTTCCCATTATCTAAATCTAGGTTGATCATAGGTTGCATGTTTTCAAAAGTAGGGTTATCTTAACTCTTAGACTTAGGTCCTTCCAAGTTGGTGTTAAACTTCACTATTTCTTGGTCCCCCACTAGCTTGAATTTATTTCAAAAGGATTTATGTTGACATGCTTTAGCCATTTCTTCATCAAGAATACTATAGTTTGTGTCAAAATTATCACTTAATTGAAAGGATCCTTGTTGTATATTTGAAGGATTAAAGGTACTCATGTTAGGTTTTCCAAATTCAAATGAATGGGTACATTTATATTTAGGTGTTGTAGGTACACTTCCACATCCAGGTGGTATAGGTAAAAACACAGGCTCAAAATTAGGAACCTATTGAACAATTCCATGTGTAGGTGATGTGTTAAGAGGGAACTTCATATTGGACATGTCATTGATGGTTTCTTGTCTTGTGTATTGAGGGTCATTCTTCAAGGATACATGCTTAGTGGGTCCACTTGCAATAATTGTGAAACTTTAGTTTGACTTGGGTCAAAAGTTTGTCAAGTTTGCTTGGTTTTCCTTTGTCATGGAAAAGTTATTGGTTGTGTTTTTTCTTGAGAAAAAATGGTTCATATAGGTCTTCTGGTCTTTTAGTTAATTGTTTCCATGTGAGAGATGGCATGATACCTAAGTATGAAGATGTAATGGGAGACTTTGGACTCTAAAATAGACTTTTATTCTACCAAGTGTGCACCTACAACAATAATTGTAGCTAGAAAACACCAATTGCACACTTAGGATATGGAACTTGGAACCTAGAAGGGTGCAGTTATTAAGGTTTTTGGGTGACATAAACTCAAAGTATGTATGCAAAATGTGTTTTTTTTGGATTTTTTGGGGTTAGGTATGTTATGCAATATGTGTAAGTTTAAAAGGACCTAAGGTTGTGGTATGCAAGTTGCAAATGACCTAAGGATACAATGCAAAAGTGCAAATGCAAGTGATGTTATGGAATCTTGACTAAGGGATGTGAAGATGGTCCTAAGGTATGTAAAGTGTAGATTGTTTTGGACCTTGGACTTTAGATTGTGAAAATGAGACTAAGGGTTGATATATGCAACTAATATTGGACTATGAAAGGGGTGTGCTAGGGTTGATAATGACTTCTAGGACATGAAAGATATTGATGTGGGATTATGAAAAGTTTTCATTTGAAAAATGATTAAGGGCTTGGGAGACTTGATTTTTGGAAATATCTTTTGTAATTTGGAGTATTTTGACACTTGGATGACATACTTTATACTATGCAAGGTGAAATGACTATGCAACTAGGGTTTTTAAATGATGTGCAAACTAGGGGTTTGAAATGATATGCAAACTAGGGTTGTGAAAGTGTATGCAAACTAGGATTTTGAAATGAAAACAAGAATTTTGAAGTACAAACTAGGTTTTTTGAATGATATGCAAACTAGGGGATATGTAAGCTAGATGAGCGAAAACTAGGGCTTAAGAAAAATGATATTTAGAGAGACTAAGGATGTGCTAAGGTTATGACAGATGTATGAAAGTTTTGTGTTGTGATCTAGAGCCTAATCAAGCTCAAAGGTTAATTCCATTTAGTTTTCTCCCCATATTATTTCTATCAGGGTTTTGGGATAGTGCCCTTAAGACGACGTCAAGGGGTAGTTGTTTTACCTATTGGATGACTTATTCTAGCCCTAATTTTCTAAGTGGAAAAAGCTTGTATAAAAAGGCTTAGGGTTAGTAATTTCATAATGTAATGGTGTTATTTTAGCTTCTTGTGGTAGTATTGAGTTTTAATAGATAATAGATTATAATTACTAGATAATAATAATATTGGACTTGTTTTTGGTGGGCATAGCCCAGGGATTGGATGAATCACGTTAAATCTTAGGGTCTTGTGTTCTCTTCTATGTGATCTATTATTCTCTAATATTATTTATATTTGTATGTGACTATTATTTATGTTTGAGGTTAATCCTAAAAAGTGGTATTAGAGCTAGACAATCATTTTTTTAGCCAGACTGTCACCATTTCTTTATAGCAATCCTCTGTAGGAAGATCCCACAGTTGAGTGGGAGTCTAATGATTGAGAGGGGATGATGGCTAATGAGGGTAAGCTAGAGGTGAAGAATTTAATGGGAAGAACTTTCAGTTATGGAAGCTGCAAAAAGAGGACTATCTTTATCAAAAGGATTTATGGAAGCTGTTGGAAGGAAAATCCAAGAAACAAGGAACTATGACAGATGAGGACTATGGAGATTTTAGAGAGAAAGGCACTTGGAAATATTCAATTATGCTTGGCACCATTAGTGACATTTAATATTACCAAAGTGAATACTATGGAAGAGTTGATGGAAACCCTAGTGAAACTATATGAAAATCCCTTTACTTCAAACAAGGTATTTCTCATGAAGCATTTATTTAATATGAACATGACAGAAGGTGGATTTTTTGTGGATCTTATAAATGAGTTTTATATTGTTACTAGTCAATTTTCTTCTATTGATATTAATTTTGATGAAGAAATTTGGGCTTTCTTGATTTTTTGTCCTTTGCTTGAAAGATGGAATGGCTTGGTAATGGCTATGAGTAATTTTTTTCTCGATCTAATACTTTAAAATTTGATGATGTGATTGGTGTTATTCTAAGTGAGGAAACTCATAGGAAAACCTCAAGTGGAATTACATCATGAAGTGCTTTGAACTCACAAAGAAGAGGCAGAATAACTGAGAGAGGAAATAATTCTAGAAATTGTGGGAAGGAAAGTTAAAGGGGGAGAGGTCTCAATCTAGAGGACCAATAGATTGTTGGTACTATGGTAAACTAGGGCATAAGAAGAAATATTGTTGGACTCAAAATAATAATGAAGGAGATAAAAAAGAAGGGAACAAGGAGGAAAATGTGGTAAGTAACAAATCCAAAGAGGATGTTTTGCTTTTGTCTTTAGAAAGTGTTGATGACTCTTGGGTTTTAGATTTTGGTGCTTCATTTCATGCTACACCTAATAAAGGTTATTTTATTAATTATGTCCAAGGAAATTTTGGAGTTGTTTATTTGGGGGATAATGAACCCTGTCAGATTGTTGGAAATGCAAAAGTTAAGATTAAGCTACAAAATGGGAATCATTGGCTACTACATGAGGTAAGACATGTTCCAAAGTTGAGTAGGAATTTAATTCCAGCATGGCAACTCAGTGATGAGGGTTGTGTAGTTAATTTTAATAATAAAAAATTGGAAACTTTCAAAAGGTTCCCTCATAGTAACAAAAGGTGTGAATGTAGGCATCTTATAACTTTCTATAGGTCATATTGTTCCTATACTTTGATTATTTTAGAGAAAAATGAATGTTTAGGAAGAGTTGTTGCAATTGAGCAGGGAGAACAAACGATTGCTATAGATTTTGATATAGTGCTATGGCATCATATACTTGGGCACATGAGTGAGAAAGGTATGAAAGTAATTTATTGAAAGAAATTTTTACCAAGTCTAAAATGTGTTAATATGGATTTCTATGAAAGTTGTGTGTATGGAAAACAAAAGGGAGTGTTTTTTGTGAAGAGTGGGAAGGAAAAGAAAAGTGACAGATTAGAACTTGTCCATACAGATGTATGGGGACTAGCTTAGGTATCTTCCCTTTGTGTCTCTCATTATTATGTTACATTTATCAATGATGCAACCAGAAAAGTATGGATTCATTTCCTTAGATAGAAATCTAATGTATTTCAAACTTTTAAGAAATGAAAATGCTTGGTTGAAAATGAGACTGGTAATAAATTTAAATTTCTTAGTTCTAATAATTGTGGTGAGCATTACAATCATGAATTTGAATATTAATAATCCATTAATGGTATTCATAGATAGAAAATTGTTCCAAGGACTCCACAAGAAAATGGAGTGGTTGAACGTATGAACAAGACTATAATGGAGCGTACAATGAGCATGAGGTTGCATTAAGGGCTTCCCTTAAAAATGTGGCCAGAGGCTATCAATACTATTATATATTTGATTAATAGAGGTCCTTCTACTCCCTTGGGATATGGTATTGTAGAGGAAGCATGGATTGTAAAATTGTAAGAAGCGGGGATATCATATTCAATGAGAAAGTGTTGTACAAGGATCTATTGCAGCAACATGAGAAGAAAGAAGATGATTATGTAGTGATGGATGATACTCTAATAGGTGATGTTCTAGAAATTCTTCATGATGTGCAACAACTGTAAAAACAAATACGACACACGCCAATGACTGTTAGATGGTCAACAAGGCTAAGTAGACCTCCAGAGAGATTTTCTCCCTCTTTGTATTCTATTTTACTTAGTGATGCTAGTGAAGCTAAATATTATGATGAAATTGTGTAGTTGGATATAAAGATTCAGTGGGAGTCTACAATTAAAGAAGAAATGGACTCTTTTCTAAAAAATAAGACATGGGATTTATGCTAGTTGTCTGTAGGTAAAAGGGTTTTACAAAATAAATGGATTTATAGATTGAAACAAGAGGATGGAGGTAAGCAATGATTTAAAGCTAGATTAGTGGTAAAAGGATTTGCACAGAAAAATGCATTAATTTTGATGAGATATTTTCTCCTATTGTTAAAATGACTTCTATTCAAACTATTTTAACTATTGTGGCTACTGAATATTTGTTGAAATTTACAAGTGGGAAGATTTACTTCTTGGGGGGGGGGGTGAATCAAAAGTAACTAACTTTAATCTTTTCAAAAAAAATTAGCTGAAAACATTCACATGCATCTAATTCATCTAATAAACATGAAAGTGAAGACATGCATGAAAATAGATAACACAAGATTTGGTAACCTAAAAACCCTCCAAAATGATAAGGTAAAACTGGGGTAGGGATGACACCCACAAAGTATCACTGCAACAATATGTAACTATTCAAGGTTACAAAGTTTGACCACTTCCAATTGTCTTCCTTATGAAAGGAATGTCCTATTGAAGACTTTACACCCTATTAAAAGTGACTTGGTTAACAGATTTACAAACACTCACTTGGAATGTTACCCTATAAAAGGATTTACAATCTTATTAAGGATCTAAAATATGGTTGTTAAACCAATATTGCTACTAAGCCAACCTATCAGCATAGGATTTTCATTCTTACAATACAATGGTTAGAAAGTATGGTAGAATGTCTTGACCTAATGACTTGCAATCCCTAATTGTTGATTCCAAATCCTTGTTCTACACTGTCTACTCTGATCCTTGCTTGATCTGATGTGTCTCTCCTCGAAACTCTGATACTCTATTCTTGATCAATTAGATTCTGCAATGTTGTTCTACTCTTCTCTAAGTCTTTACACCCTTATGCACTTTGCTATAATTCACCCATACACTTCTCACATATACTTCTTGCATAAATATGCATAATGGGGTTTCATTCTCCTTTTAAAGATTTTGAAGACTTGGGATTAGGTATGAATCTATGATCAATATTAAATCTTCATTTCCTACTCAATTCTTGCACTTTTCCTATTGGTTGCATGCCTTCTTCATTTTTCTTATTGGTTGCATGTTGATTACATAAGTAATGCACAAGATTTGATCTTATCTTCAAGATCCTTTGAGATTCATCCTATGTCAGCTCAGAAAATAGGCTACATATAAGTTTGTATCTTGTGTTACTCAACACTTACTAATTGTTGATGTTTAGTACATATAGGAGTTATATCTCACTCAACTCCTATAGTAATTCTATTTTGCTTAGCATCTATATACTGTTCGGCACCTATAGTGACTCGGCATCACTTATCACTCAGCACTTGAACTTTTCTCGGCACCTGAAGATCACTTGACACATGAAGTTCACTCGATACCTATTGAATTCTCTGGCTTGGCACACACTATAGCCCCGCTTCTATATTATACTCAACATCATCTTGAGAATTGGTTAAGTATGTTGACACTCAATTGTCAAAACCAATCTAAGACCAACAATCTCCCCCTTTGACAGGAGTGGCAAAAACACTTAACTAAACATTATGCATCTCATCTCTATGAGTATACTACACATTCTATTTGACATATGTACAAAACTTGTTCAAAAATTTTATATACCTCAAAATCTTGTAACTCCCCCTGAGCTGATGTGCAAATTCTGTAACCAAAACTCTTGTGTTGAATTTCTTTCATGCTAATGTATTTGATACTCTTTTCCTTATCTGCCTTATCATTCATTTGCCTCTATTTCTATTTCTATTTCTATTTTTATTGTACTCTACCTTTGTTTCTGCTCTCCTTTTTACATCTTGCAATTTTGCATCCTTTTTGCTATATCTCCTTATTACTTCCTCAAAAATGTGAATTTGAATATCTCCCCCTTTGGATATTCTTTATTAATTCCATCAAAGAATGTATTATGTAATTTCTCCTTTTTATTTACATCTCCCCCACGCAATAATGTATATCTCCCCCTTTTTGACACTTATGTCAAAGATTCCTAAGAATGAATAGAATATTTAGCCAAAAAAGTTTTCTTTACCTCCATGATCATCTTCAGAGAAGCATCCCAATTATCTAAGAAAATTTCCAGTGATTTGTGTTGGATGGCTATCTCTACTACAATATGTACTAGGCCTTCTAGGGTAGAAAGATTAGGTTCTTTCTTTAAAACAATTTATGGATAGGCCATTTCTTTATGGAGTACTTCTAAATGTGGGGTAATAATAGCTTGAATTTGTATCAATTTGATCTTGACATTGGCCTCTTCTACTATCAATACAACTAAATCTTTCTATGTGTGAAGCATAGTTGCAAAATGTTTCTCACTTTGAGCTAGATCTTTTGGTAGCTATGTGCTAGAAATCTTGAGATTTCATTCCAAGCTCAGAATCCTTTGGCAAGTTTCTTGTGTGAAGAATGATGAGTCACACAATTTTGAGTACAATGAGAAGATATTCTCAAGTATTTTTTTGACTTTCTCAACCTTCTTAGCCAATTCAACTTGTGAAAGTGCTATTTTACTAGATATTTTCTCATTAGCTTTTATTTGAAGCTTCTTTTCATACCATTCTAATAACTTAACATTAGTATATAGATATTCATTTTGTACTTGGTCCACTATGTTGGAAAATTGCTCCATGATAGGTTGGGTTTCATTAGGTACTGGCAAGCTAAATGCATCAAGGAATATATCTTTTATTTCTACAAGTGCTTGCTTCTATCTATACTCATTTTTGAGTATCTCTTGCTTCTTCCTTCTCTCTAGTGCCTCTTGCACTTCATTTATCTATGATAAATTATTTTTTCTAGATTCATATCTAGGTATGACTATTTCTTCATCAAGTGCATGGTTTCCATAGTGAAGTACCCTTGCAACCTTGGTGGAGCTCAAGCCTAGTGCTAAAACCTACAATGGTACTGCATTAGTGCTCAGCTTTTTAGTAGGAGCCCCTGAGGTAGGCAAGTTCACCAATGTCTATATTGCCTCCTACTCCTTTTCTTTAGGGGTTCTCTCCTCTTCCTTTTGTTCTTCTCCACTACCTTGATCAATAATGATAATTTGAGGTGCACCTTGGATTTGTGCTATAGAAACATCTTGTCCTGCTTGTTCCTTTGCTGACTCCTCAACAATTGTTGTTGTTGTGACTGCATGATCAACCTTAGCAATTTTATCTTGTATTTCTTTCTCTTTAGGTTGATCTATTATAGTTGTGGGAGGTTTTGAAGGTGGTTCTTTTTTGTTCACCTTCTCCCTTGTAATTTTTTCTATAGTCTTTTGTAATTCATCCACACTCACCAAAACAGGATTAGTACATAGTTGTGATTACAGTGTAGTTTGGTGAAGGATCTTTTTGAGATCCTTTGCAGTCAATGGGTTGATGTTCTAATATGAGGTGTAAGAAATTTCCTTAACAATTATAGTTTCTATAGGTGCTATATGTGGAGGACTTGGTGGTGGCATTTGAGTGTCTTGGACACTCTGTTATGGTTTCTACTCTTCAGTTGTTGCCTCTTCACCCTGTGTCTTCTCCAATGTTTCCTCTTCTTTTTCTTTCTCTACCTCTTCCTCTTTCTCATTTTCCTCTTCTTCTTCATCATTTCTCCCTTAAAAAGGGTCTCCATGCCCTTCTTTAATAGTTTTCAATCCATAAATTAGTTTCCACATTTGTGTGGACTTTTGCACAGCATCTTCAATTTGGTTTTGCAAAATTTAGAAGGCTTTATATTTGGGTGCAAATTTACTCCCATATTTCTTGTTAGACTTGCTTATTTTACCTTTAGTAAGGTCTAGCATTACATGAGCTAATATAGATTCTCTTATTTTTTTCTCCATTTTGAGATATTAATGCCATTTATTTTCAACTAATGAGCTTAGCTCCTTAGGCATTGAGTTGTCTAGTTCAAGTGGGGTGATCTTGAACTTAGCCATCATAGTGTAGATGGACTCTTCCACTATGTTTTGTTCTTCCTTTGACAACTTATTAAAATCAATGGTCTTTCAACCAGTTAGATCTGCATTATCTCTAATTTTATTACAAATGTTTTCCAATTTAGACTTGGTAGAACATCTTACCAATATGAATTGATCTTCATCAGACTCTGTCCTTTCTTTGTCTTATCTAGGAGGTGCAACATTCTTTCTTCTTTTCTTCTACCATACAACCCCTCCTTGCTCTATTTCATTTTTCTTCTCCTATTCTTTTTCCTCTTGAGTTATTGTAGTTAGCTTGACTGGGCTTGGCTTTGTTGCCTTCTTCTTCCCTTTTGGCTATGCAATTGGTTGTTTTTGTGCCTTTCTCTTCTTTGGCTCAGCCTTGGGTGCTTCTTTCTTGGCACCTTCTTCTTCTTCAACATCTTCCCCCATACCTTGGGTTAAAGCAAGTGGTTCTTGACCTTGTTCCTCTTCATCATCCTCAGCTTCTTCACCTTCTTCTTCTTCTTCTATCATTCCCTCACCAAATTTGGCCTTTAACTTCTTTACAAGTTTGTCTTTCTTTTTTAGTATGGAGGTAGTCTTTAGCTCCATATCCACCTTTGATCTGACCACATCATAGGTTCCAAAATGTGGTGCACTCTTATCTAATTCTTCTATTAGTACTGTAGTTATTGTTGTTGATGCCTCATCTATATTTATTTTGTAACCAAGAGGTCTTAAACATCTGACTCTTCGTATGGCAGCTTGAATGTATGTATAGTCAATATCTACAAGAAAGAAAACATCATTTACATGTTTCTCTACTAATGACACTGGAATTCTTAGTCTTTGCTTCATTGTCTTCTTGAAGTCTTCAAAATAGCTAGTCATTAGGGTCTCAAAATTAGCTCCCATTTGTTCAATGTATTCATTAACTTGATCTATGATTGACTTATTAGTTTTTTACACTACTTTTCCAAAAGAAGGAAACTCACTCTGCACATAAAAGAACATACAAATCAAAATAGCACCAAATATGCATTGGGCTCCCTTGGTTCTCCTGATTACTACTAAATTTTCATTAATCTGTTGCAGTTGCAGTTCTACAAGATCATAAGTATGATCCTTTTTCAACAATTTATAGCCTACATCCATTGCAAAGAAAGGCACATTATTAAGTCTACTAGATTGGTAGAACTTGTGTGCAATAACCCTAACATCAAAATCAACAAAAGGGTCTTGAATGATATCAATTGTCATTCCTCTCTTGTTCCACTTAGCACTAGTATTTTTCTCAATTGCCTCCTTAGAATCAATCCTAAGGTTCTTTGGCTTATCTAGGGTTGGGTACCCTATCACTCTATGCAAAATTCTCTTTGTGATTTTTAGTGGGTCATCCTCCAATTATAAGCTTCCATCATGTATTCTACTAAAGACTAGCTTGATCCATTCAGTATTGAAAATGGTGGGGAATTTTAGGGCATGCATTAAACCCTTCTTCTCAAAAATCTAGTATTCTTCCTTTAACACTCTATTTTCAAACAAATTTTCATAAGTCTCCCTAATTTCTATGTCTATTGTGGCTCCAATCTTGCAATTATAGCATCTCCTAACATCCTCAACCATAACTACTTTAGGGGGTATGATAGATAGGTCTCCCGTTGGGTCATTCTTATATGCTACCTTTGGTATTGGGTGGAAATTGGGTCATTTCACTTCATTAGACACTAACTGGACCACAAATGATTCCTTCTCTTGAGTTTTCCTAGAGCTCGGAGACATTCATGTAATCTAGGGTTTGTACACAAAGAAAATTTAAAACTACATAGCTCGACACAAATGTAAATACCTCAAAATCGAAGAAATTGTGTTGAAATGCTATTGAAATTTACTTAAACATTGGATTCTTTGCTATGAGGTCACTTTGCACTCTCTTTCATCTTTTTTCTTTGTTTGTGATGAGGAAAAATGATTGAAAATACTGTAATATACCCTATTTTCATTGCATTTAATGCTTAGTGCAGTTACAACTATCCACTTAGTGTTTGAAGGATTTCTACATTACTTGACTTCCATTCGCTTTTCATTACTCAGCATCCTGAGGAGTATTCTTTACTAATCTTCAACTAAATTTTCCTCTTTACTTGGCTACCACTACCAACTCAGCTCAAACTAATCATTCAGCCTCTACTGTCTTTGACAATCAACTCGGCATGTACTAGATTTTTACTCAGCATCTAAGATCAACTCGGTAACACTTATAAAATCTTGAAAATTTAACTTTGCATCTCTATTCATGCTGATCTCTTCTTTTTTAGTACTTGTTTGTTTAGGAACTAATGTATGATAAAGCTTTGTAAATCAGTCCCTCATGCCTTCTCTTTACTTAGTTTGTTGAAGTGTGACCACTTGACCTATTAGGTGAAGTGATCCCTTCATTTTCTATGCTACTTCCATATTTCTTCTTCCATGTCTTATTTATTTCTCCTCTGATGTGTTCAACATCTACCTTCTCTTTACCTTTGTTGTTCTTTGAGTTGGGTGCCTTTGACCTTGTTGGGAAATTCCTACTGATATGACCAATCTTCAAGCAACTAAAACATGTGTTTTGGCTCAACCATCTACTGTAGTTCCCTCTAAAATGTGTTCTTATGCAATTTTTAGGAATGTGTCCATATTCTTGATAGTAATGATAGCTATACTTGGTATTGTAGTCCCAACTGTAGTGATGTCCATGGTTATTTCCCCTTTCTGGCTGATTGGGTGTCTACATAGGCTTTGATTTGCACGCAAAAGCTCTATGTCCATACCTCTTGCAATTGTAGTAGTGACTTTCAAATCTTGGTGTTCTTATAGTCCTAGTCCTACAGTTATGTGCTTGATGTCCCTATTTTTTGCACTTATGACAATGACTCACATTCTTAGGTTTGTCATGCTGATGAGCATTATTGCTCCTAAATACATGAGAGGTATGTCCCTTTTTACCAAATAAATTACAAGAAGGTTTAATCTTCTTACCTTTTTTACTCCTTTCTTCTTTAGTCTTGGAGGACTCTCTTTGTTCAGTGCTAGTGTATGCTATTCCTAAAGTATCATTTCTAGCCCTTTATGATTTCAATAGTTTCTCAAAGTACTTGATGGCCTCATTGGGTTTATTGAAGCTCTCTTTAATCTCCTTATCTCTTTTTAGGTCATTTTGCAGTTGTTCATTTTGCATCTTTAGTGTAGAGATCTCAATGTCCTTGACATTCAGTCCATGATGTGCATTCATCATCTGGCTTAGGGTGTCCAGCTGCATGTTTGAGTTTCTTGCAAGCTCAATTGACTTTTCTTGTACTCTTTTGGCAAGATTTTTCTTTTCTTCTTCTACCATAGCCTTGTCTTCAATGGTTCTTTTCTTTTGTTCAATCACTTCACAAAGATCATGGCTTGTGATTCTTGTTCAAGCTTGAGTGTTCTAATTTCTTCTACTTGAGCTACATTCTTCTCCCTTAGGTCTGTTATTACTACATCAAACTCTTTACAATCTTCATTTTCAAATAGATTTGGGGTGTCAATCTCCTTGTATTGTGTATCATTCTCAGCTATGGCAATCTCTCTTCTTCTCTTTAAGAATTTTCTCAGTTCCTCTCTAGCTTCTTCCAAAGCATGTAAAGAAAGTTGTATGTAAATTGCCTGATTTTATATGATCTTCCCAAGTTTGTAGACTTCCATTTGCAGATATTTTCTCCAAGTTGTAAGACTCCTCCTTGTGAGAACTTGGCTCTGATATCAATTGTTAGAATTTACAAGTAGGAAGATTTATTTCTGAGGGGGGGGTGAATCATAACTAACTAACTTTAATCTCTTCAAAAAAAATTAGCTAAAAACATTCACATGCATCTAATTCATCTAATAAACATGAAAGTAAAGACATGCATGAAAATAGATAACACAAGATTTGGTAACCTAGAAACCCTCCAAAATGAGAAGGTAAAAGTAGGGTGGGGATGACACCGAAAAAGTATCACTATGGAAATATGTAAATGTTCACAGTTACAAAGTTTAACCACTTCCAATGTTGTGCCCTATGAAAGGCCTATCCTGTTAAAGACTTTACACCCTATTAAAAGTGACATGGTTAAAGGATTTACAAACACTCACTTGGAATGTTACCCTGTAAAAGGATTTACAATCTTATTAAGGATCTACAATATGGTTGTTAAACCAATATAGTTGCTAAGCCAACCTATCAGCATAGGATTTTCATTCTTACAATACAATAGTTAGAAATATGGTACAATGTCTTGACCTGATGACTTGCAATCCCTAATTGCTGATTCCAAATCCTTGTTCTACACTGTCTACTCTAATCCTTGCTTGATCTGATGTGTCTCGCCTCAGAACTCTGATACTCTATTCTTGATCAATTAGATTCTGCAATGTTGTTCTTCTCTTCTCTAAGTCTTTACACCCTTCTGCACTTTGCTATAATTCACCCATACACTTCTCACATACACTTCCCACATAAATATGCATAATGTGGTTTCATCCTCCTTTTAAATATTTTGAAGACCTAGGATTAGGATTTTCATTCTTACAATACAATGGTTAGAAAGTATGGTATAATTTCTTGACTTGATAGCTTGCAATCCCTAATTGTTGATTCCAGATCCTTGTTCTACACTGTTTGCTCTGATACTTTCTTGATTTGATATGTCTCTTCTTGAAACTTTTGATACTCTTTTCTTGATCAACTAGATTTTGCAATGTTGTTATGCTCTTCTCTAAGTCTTTACACCCTTCTACACTTTACTATAATTCACCTATACGCTTCTCGCATACATATGCATAATGGGGTTTCATCCTCCTTTTAAATATTTTGAAGACTTAAGATTAGATATGAATCTACTATCAATATTAAATCTTCATTTCCTACTCAATTATTGCACTTTTTCTATTGGTTGCATGCCTTCTCAATTTTTCTTATTGGTTTCATGTTTATTACATAGGTAATGCAAAAGATTCAATCTTATCTTCAAGATCCTTCGAGATTCATCCTATGTCAGCTAAAAAAATAGCTTACATCTGAGTTTGTGAAGATACAAACTCATATTCTAATTTTGTGTTACTCAGCACTTACTAACTTCTAATGCTTAGCACATATAGGAATTTTGTCTCACTTGGCTCCTATAGTATTTTTTTTTTTGTGGCATCTATATTTTGTTTGGCACCTATAGTGACTCAGCATCACTTATCACTTGGCACTTGAACTTTTCTTGGAACCTGAAGATCACTCGGCACTTGAAGTTCACTCACCATCTATTGAATTCTCTAGCTCGGCACACACTGTAGCTTGGCTTCTATATTATACTTGGCATCATCTTGAGAATTGGTTAAGTGTGTTGAAACTCAATTGTCAAAACCAATCTGAGACCAAAAAGATTTGTATTTCAATCAACTTGATGTTAAAATAGCCTTCCTTCATGGGGATTTGGATGAAGGGATATATATGACATGGCCATAGGGATTTGAGGTCAAAGGTAAGGAGAACTTAGTGTGCAAACTAAACAAAAATTTATATGGATTGAAGTAAGCACCTCAGCAATGGTATCTAAAATTTGACAATTTTATGCATGAGCATGGACATAGTAGGTGTCATTCAAATCATTGTGGTTATTTTAAGAGGTTGGATGATAAGAGCTACATTATTTTATATTCATATGTTAATCATATGCTTATAGTTGGGTCTAACATAGATCACATTAAGGGGCTGAAACACCAGTTAGCACATGCATTTTCTATGAAGGATTTGGGGTTAGAAAAACAAATCCTTGGTATGAATATTTGTAGAGATAGGAAGAATAGGAAATTGACATTACCTCAGGCTTATTGTATTGTGAAGGTGTTGCAACATTTGTCTATGGAGAATGCTAAAGTTGTCAGCACACCTTTATCTAGTCATTTGAAGTTGACTAAGGAGATGTGTCCAAAAACACAGGAAGAGAAGGATAAGATGTCTAAGGAAGCTTGGTGTATGTTATGGTATGTACAAGGCTAGATATTGCACATGTAGTGGGATTTGTTATCAAGTGTATGAGTTATCCAGGAACTGAGCATTGGAATGAAGTAAAATGGATTCTCAAATATTTGAGAGGTACATCCAATAAGTGTTTACACTTTGGGGGCTCTACTACTAATTTATAGGCATATATTGACTCAAATTTGGTAGGGGATATTGATACCAAGTAGAGTACTATAGGTTATGTATTTACTATTGGTGGGGTAGCTATGAGCTGGTTTTCTCAATTGCAAAAGGTTAATGATTTATCCACTACAGAGGTAGAGTATGTTGCTGCTAAAGAGGTAGCCAAGGAGATGATATGGCTTCATTTCTTCTAGGAATAATTGGGACACCCTCAGAAGGATAATTATTTTTTTGTAGGTAGTTAGAGTGACATTCATCTTGCAAAGAATTCAGCTTTGCATTCAAAGATAAAACACATAAAGTTGCAGTACCATTTCATTCAGTTAGTTTTGGATGATGGACAGTTAAAGCTGGACAAGATAAATATAGATGACAATCTAGTAGATATGTTTACCAAGGTAGTAACTATTAGGATTAAACCATGGACAGAAATAACAATTACATGAAAATATAATTAATAATAGATCAGATAGAAAAAACACAAGACACCAAGATTTAACATGGTTCACCCAATCCTTGGGCTATGTCCACCAAAAAACAAGTCTGATATTATTATGATCTATTGATTATAGCCTTATTACAATATGTAATCCCTTACAACTCAATACAGCCACAAGAACCAATTTCACATTACAACTATGAAAAGATCTCTAACCCTAAGCTCTTTTATACAAGTATTTTTACCACTTTAGGGTTATAATTAATAATTACATGTCAGCCCAAAATCTCAATAAAATAGGGCACAAAATTTTTTTTCAAGCCCCAAAAATTTTTTGAAGTATGTACAGTACTTTCTTTATTAGTCACCACATTCTAACAATCTCCCACTTGGAGACTAATCAGGCTCTACACTAAACAACAATCTCCCACTTGGAGACTGATCTTGTAGCTATCCTGCTACTCCATGAGGCTCCTACTAGATCAAACCACCCTAGACTCTACTATTCTTTTATTCATGTTCAATCTAGAAGATCAAATAAAGCTAAAGAGGAGTTTAGCTTCTCCCTTGTGACTACCTTTGTCAACATGTCTACTGGATTTTCATTTGTATGTATCTTCTCTAGCTTTAATTGTCCATCCTCCAAAACTAATTGCATGAAATGGTACTGCAACTGTATGTGTTTGGTCTTTGAATGCAGAGCTAAATTCTTTGCAAGATGAATGGCACTTTGACTATCTATAAAAAAATAATTATCCCTCTGAGGGTGTCCCAATTCTTCTAAGAAGAACTGAAGCCATATCATCTCCTTGGCTACCTCTGTAGCAGCTACATACTCTACCTCTATAGTGGATAAAGCATTAACCTTTTGTAACCTAGAAACCCAACTCACGGCCCCCCAACCAATAGTAAAGACATAACTTGTAGTACTCTTTTTGGTATCAATATCCCTTGCCAAATCTTAGTCAAAATAGCCCTATAAATCAGCAGTAGAGCCCCCAAAGTGTAAACACTTATTAGATGTTCCTCTCAAATATCTGAGAATCCATTTGATGGCATTCCAATGCTCAATTCTTGGATGACTCATATACCTGCTAACAACTCCCACTGCATGTGCAATATTTGGCCTAGTACATACCATAGCATACATCAAGCTTCCTATAGCTAAAGCATAGTGTACCTTGGACATCTTATCCTCCTCTTCCTATCTCTTAGGACACATTTTCTTAGTCAACTTTAAATGACCAGGTAAAGGTGTGCTAACAGCTTTAGCATTCTCCATAGAGAAATTTTGCAACACCTTCTCCACATAATCAGCCTGAGATAGTGTCAATGTTCTATTCTTCTTATCTCTAAAAATCTTCATACCAAGGGTTTCTTTTGCTGCTCTGAAATCCTTCATAGAAAATGCATGTGCTAATTGGAATTTCAGCCCCTTAATGTGATCCATGTTAGACCCAGCTACAAGAATATCATCAACATATAAACATAAAATGATGTAGTTTTCGTCATCCAACCTCTTAAAATAAATACAATGATCTCAATGACACCTATTGTATCCATGGTCATGCATAAAACTGTCAAATTTTAGATACCATTGCCGAGGTGTTTGCTTCAAGCCATATAAACTTTTCTTCAATTTGCACACTAAGTTTTCCTTACCTTTGAAAATAAATCCTTGTGGTTGAGCCATATATATCTCTTGATCCAAATCACCATGAAGGAAGGTTGTTTTAACATCAAGCTACTCTAAATGAAAATCTTTAGTAGCCACAAGACTTAAAACAGTGCTGATAGAAGTCATCTTAACAACAGGAGAAAATATCTCATCAAAATCAATGCCCTTTTTCTATGCAAACCCTTTCACAACTAACCTTGCTTTAAATATTTTCTTACCTCCTTCCTCTTCTTTCAACCTATAAACCCACTTATTCTATAAAGCTCTTTTACCTACAGGAAATTTACATAAATCCCATATGTTATTCTTCAGCAGAGAGTCCATTTTGTCTTTCATTGCAAACTCCTACTGAGTCTTAGTATCCACCTGCACAACTTCATCATAACATTCAAGTTCACCAGCATTAGTAAGTAAAATTGAATACAAAGAGGGAGAGAATATTTTTGGAGGTCTAATTTTCCTTGTTGACTGTCTAACACTCATTGGTGTGTGTGGTATTAATTTTTGTAGTTGTTCCACATCATGAGGAATGGCTAGAACATTAGCTTGTGGAGTATCATCCAGCACAATATAATCATCTTCTTTCTTCTCATGTTGCTACAATAGATCTTTGTACAACACTTTCTCATTGAATATGACATCCCTACTTCTTAAAATTTTATGATTTTCAAAATCCCAAATCCTATAACCAAATTCATTAATGTCATATCCAACAAATACACATTTATTTGACTTAGCTTCCAACTTGGTTCTAATTTCAAAATCTATGTGAGCAAATGCTTCATAGACAAAGGTTTTTAGAAAAGAATAACTCACATTCTTACTATTCCATGTTTCCTTTGGAATACCACAGCCCAAAGGAGTAGAGGGGCCTCTATTAATCAAATATATAGTATTATTGATAGCCTCCACCCATAGGTGTAAGGGCAAACTAGCATGCAACCGCATGCTCCTTGTGTGCTCCATTATAGTCATGTTCATGCGTTCAACCACTCCATTTTCTTGTGGAGTCCTTGGAACAATTTTCTATCTATGAATACCATTAGTGGAGCAAAAATCTTCAAATTCATGACTGCAATACTCACCACCATTATCAAATCTGAGACATTTTAATTTCTTACCAGTCTCATTTTCAACCAAGCATTTCTAGTTCTTAAAAGTTTGAAATACATCATATTTCTATCTAAGGAAATAAACCCATAATTTTCTAGTTGCGTCATCAATAAATGTAACATAATAGTGAGAGTCACCAAGGGAAGATACCTAAGCCGGTCTACATACATCTATATGCACAAGCTCTAGTTTCTCTTTTTTGTTTTCCTTCCCAATATTTACAAAACTCACTCTCTTTCATTTTTCATACACACAACTTTCATAGAAATCCATACTAACACATTTTAGACCTAGTAAAACTTTCTTTGAATGAAGTAATTTCATACCTTTCTCACTCATGTGCCTAAGTCTATTGTACCACAATGCTATATTAGAATCTACAATAGCTATTTGTTCTCCTTGCTCAATTCCAACAATTGTTCCTGAACATTCATTTTTCTTTGAAACAATTAAAGTAGAAGGAAAAATATGACCTATACAAAGATATAAGGTGCCTACTTTCACACCTTTTACTACTACAAGGGAACCTTTTGAAGCCTTCCAATTATTATCATTAAAAGTGACTACACAACCCTCATCACCGAGTTGCCCTGCTGAAATTAAATTCTGACTCAGCCTTAAAACATGTCTTACCTCATGTAGTAACCAATGATTCCCATTGTAATGCCCTGCTTGAAAATCCTTGGAAACAAGGATTCAAATCAAGAAAAGATTTTTTTTTTACAAGTATGAATGCACAAGACAACATCATACAGGGATCACAAAGATTGCAATGGAAGACTTCAACACAATCTTGACAACCAACGAATCTTCGAATGCCACTACCCAACTGACACACCCAAAAAAAAGCCAACAACCACCACAAAAAGATGAGGTCAAAAGAAATGACCACTCATCAACAAAACACCAAGTTGGGGTGAAATGTAGAATCCCAAAATTTGGCTAAGCCTGGAATCCTGAAGCCCTGAAAATTGGCTAAGTCTGGATTTCTGAAGCCCTGAAATTTCCTAGAATCCATAACTTATCTCTGAGAGGTCTGAAACCTATCTCAAATGATTTGTCACATATAGTAAAATATATCTTAAGTATAAGAAATTAAATATACGTCAACTTATACTTGAACGATATATTTTAAATCCCAAGAGACTAA
This sequence comes from Cupressus sempervirens, assembly GCA_028749045.1. Classification (NCBI taxonomy): domain Eukaryota; kingdom Viridiplantae; phylum Streptophyta; class Pinopsida; order Cupressales; family Cupressaceae; genus Cupressus; species Cupressus sempervirens. The sequence goes on from CM053790.1 coordinate 426,906,987, forward strand.
AACAGAAACACGAAAACTCAATTTCAAGAGAAACCAACAGAATTCAAAATGCAACAGCATAGGGTTGAAGAACGCCCAAAAGGGTATCCAAAACAACTCTCAAAAAGATTAGATCATGAAGAAAAGTGCCAATTGATGGCATGTGCAAGTTTTTCACAGAAACTGTGCGACACTTTTTACTAAGGGAGGGCGATACTTCTCCTTAAGGTGTGTGACACTCTTTCAGTGTCGTAGAACATTTCTCAAGAAGGTATGTGACACTTTTCAGCATCGTACGAACTTTCTCAAGAAGGCGTGCGACACTCTTCTAGTGTCGTATGACATTTCTCAAGAAGGCGTGTGATACTTTACAATGTCGTACGACATAGTTTGCATGGGTGTGCGATACTTTTTAAAGTGTCGCACCATGCTAAACAAATGTTGCCCATAGAAAACAAAAACACTCCCAGAAGCAAAAAGAACCAAAATGGAGCAAAGAACCTCCACACTAGGGAGTACCGAATCCACAAAGGCTCAAGGAATGAACATTTATCCATCTAAACTACAGTAGCAAAGAACACACTGAAATAAACATCGCAGAGAGCTGAACAATCAAACTAAGTACGCGATTCCTCCCAATCGTCAATGGCATCATAGGACCATCATGGGTGGAGCAGATCGTCGGTACTATCGTAATAGGGACGTCACTACTAAAACATGCAACAATATAAGCATAAGAAAATCTAACATGCTAGAAAAAAAAGCATAAGATAATCCTACAGTAGATAACATCACCTATCACATGCTAAACAACAATAAGCAACAAATATACTACTAAATCAAATAACATCATCTAATCATATGCTAAACATCATGATAAGGGAATGTGTCAAGTAAACTAACATCATCTAAACATGATATACAAGCATCCCAATGAAAGCATAAATCACAAAAAAGCATACTCCAGAACCTGAAGTACCAAGTGAAGACATCTAGCAACGGTCGCACTAGGACAACAGATCGTCTATGTACACGGATCCCTAGCAGTGGTAAAGGTAGCTATACCTCCCAACCATGTAGAACCTATAGGTCCACACCCACCATGCTGATGGAGATAATGATCCAACAAAAAACACACAACAGAACATCCATGGCTAACACTCACACCAGAGAGTATGATGGCTGCAACCAAGAACCTAAGACAATGCAAGGAGTACAGGTCCTAGTCAGACACTCAAAAGGCTACTAAGTAGGGACTGACATCATGGAGAGTTGCTTGGCATCAGAAATCCTAAGCTTGGATCATGTGTTCTCAAACTTAAATGGGTGCTCCGACATTGTGTCCTCGAACTTAATCGGATGCTCACACATTTTATGTATCTTAAGTTTTATTAACAATCACACATTTTATTTAGTTATCACTTGCTTAAAGCTTCTTATCCTCTATCAACCTCTGGCGCCATGAATGCTGAGCTACAAGATAGAAGCCCCCTCCAGATGCTACCCTACCCTACCCATGCTCATCCTACGAAAAGTGCCCGTGGGCATGCATACTCCCATCCCAACCCCAATGATCATAACTTTTGGCAAATCCATGAAAGATTGAGCCTCGCAAGTCATCCAACAAATGTATGCGCACGTACTCGTGTGTGGCATACCACCATCACGAAGATCATAACACAAGGATAGGAATGAGAACACAATGCAAAGAAAATACCCAACTGAAAGCAACATGAGAAGAATAGATTCTACATGAATCTCAAAGCCAATAAAATCATACATCATGAAATCACTGAACTGGCCTCAATCCGAGAGTATGGATTCTACATGAATCCCAATGATGTAACAAGACCAAACATCGTGAACTCACTCAATCAGCCTCAATCCGAGAGTATGGATTCTACACGAATCCTAGCGTTCACGAAACAAAAGCAAAGGTCCAACAAAAACCATAACAGGTAACAAATCACTCAACTGAACATAGAGTCAAGAGTACGGGTGCAACACACATCCCAATGCAACAAAAGGTGCAATAGTGGTCTGATTGATATCCAAATAGATCATCCAAGTCCATGACCCACATTGTGCCAAGAGAACTCGAGAAAAAAAATGGCACGCAAAACGAGGTAAAAACTCCAAAAATTTGGAAAACTTCAAAATTAAAACCCATTTGGCTTTTGGGTTCAAAAACCCCAAAAATTCAAAAATAAATAGAATCAGACACCATATGCAAAAACGGCCAACATAATGGCATAAAATTTCAAACCCTCATCCCAAAAAATAGGGAAATGTTCATACCTGCCCAATCGGGTAGAACTAGCATACAAAAACGGAGGGGAACACTAGTTCTCAACCTCCAAACAAACGGCTAACAAAAATAGAAGCAAAAATAGAGTAGAAACAATAAAACAGGAAAGCCCTACCTCACAGCCAAAAGGGCAAAACAGGAATCTGAACCATAAAATAAATATCCCGTAGAAGTAGCTAAAAATTGCGACAATCCAAGGTTTCCCTGAGCTGGATCCAACGAGCCCAACCTCGCGACAATCCCATGCCTATAGCTCCCACAACGAACAAAATAGTAAATCCTCATGAAGAGGATTTTGGGTTTTACTTTCCAACTTTCCAATTTGAAAGTGAGAAGTGAGGAATTAAATTCCTCTTTGGATACTTATTCACTTTTCGGGTGAATAATTGATTAAGGCATTTAACCAGCCAATCTAGTTAAACCTCAAATTGACCCAAATGAAAATAGGCTATTCCTATAAATAGGAATTCATCTATGGCAAAGCTGCTAGAAATTAAAATAAGTCAATTAAAATGCCCGAAAACCCAAAAAAACATAAATCTCCTAAACAACTTTCGCGACAAAGCGAAACTCTAAATGCACATACACGCTTATTGGTCTAATCACATAATGCAAATGAGTTCAAATTTAATAATCACCGAAAGATTTAAATTAAACATTTTAATAAAGGATACGTCGACCATACAAGGATGAAATTGGTAAAATATGAAAGGTTGAATCACTAACTCCATGTGCCATTGCCAGGGATATAAATCCTGCACACTAAACAACATGATCCAGTGCAATTGCATATAATAACATAGCCGAAGCAATAATGCATTAAATCACCTAATTTAACCATTTATTTAATTATATTAAAATAATCTATTTACATCACTCACGTTCGCATAAAGCATAACATCATAGGAATGAAGTAAATAACCATAGCATTAAATCCATCACATAACAAAATCAGAGGTATGTCCAAATACCAGATAACTAGATATCATCATAAAGCACATTGTCATCTCAAAATGGCATCATCATGCAATATGATTAACTAAACAACATAGTAGTCTAATATCTATGATACTGGAATCAAAGAGTAACATCTGACCTTTAGGTCATCTCAAATATAAACATAACATGAGTAAAAAATATCTCTCTAATCAGAAATGTAACAAGGTAAATGTCTGCAACACATAACCAAATAATCTCACATGAACAATCCATTCTAATTACTTAAGCATTAATAAGGCACTTAAAACACATAAGCAAACACGGTCATAAACATGACTAACCATTGCTATAGGAACCTAGTCCAGTGTAGCATGGTAAAAGAACATATTGCAATCTCTACACACATCTCAAGGTAATCATGAAACAACCTCATGATACCACATCGATCCTGGTAACCACTGGTAAAAACTTCAGTGAACCAAAAATCACATCATAATCTCAAAGATCAATCAAAAGCATAATCAACACAACTGATACAAAAACATAAACCCAAACACCTCAACGGTGTAGACCACTCAGGGTTACAATAATGATCCCATCACAACAAAAGATCATCAAGGTTGCATCCATCAGGATGACTTACAAAAGTCAAATGGGAGAGGCACTACATCAGCCCCCCCAAAGACTAGGCTTTCTCCTGGAAGCCTGTAATCCAAGAATAGAACCCAAAACACACAAGAACCAAAATCAAAAGCGAGCAATAGAAATGACTCAACAACTATGTACAAGTCAAACCCAAATCACTCCAACATTCTCAAACCATCATGTTAACCCCCAAATAGGTTAACCAGGAGAGAATGGGTGTCACACAAACACAAGGTCCTCCAACAAGGAACCTTCTATGCACTAGGAAGAACCCAACTATCCATAGAGTCAAAAATATAAGGTAAGGAAAATCCCTCTCTACCTTGTCAACAGGTGCCCAACTACAACATGCACCAACCACATGACCACAAAACCAGGTCAAAACACTAAGCACTTTCAACAAAAATTGGAATCATGGGGAATAACCATCCCAAACTCCCAAGAATACTATCATGTCACACATGATCATTCTGGAATCCACGTAAACTCACCCTTAGAACAAAGAGGATGAAAGTTTACCAACAAAAGGACACACTCCAAAGGACTACTCACCACCAAGCATAGGAGCACAAAACCTCACCAAGGCACAAAAACTTAACTACCACTGGAAACTAGGGTAACATAACCCAACCAGACAAGATATCACCTTTCCACAAGGTTGCACAAACTTTCATCAATGGACACAATCATCAAATGTCTGCATACCAACTCACGAGATGGTAACATGTGTCCAACAATACCATGTCCCTCTAGCACCATGCTAGGAAAACTACACCCAATCTATCGCTAAACTCAATCTCTAGCCTCAAGTCAACAGTTAAAGAGAAAATTTGATTGAGACAATCCACATGAAGATATAAGCTTAGGGAGAAGGATACTATAGAGTATCAGGACTGAGAGGGAGTCACTCTCAACCTCTGCACAAAATCAGCCCAAGATGCATTAGGGAACTCACAATTCCCCCAACCATCAACATACTCACAAGAGAACACTAACTAAGCTAGTGGCATAACCACACTAGCCTACTCTCTCAAGAGAGAAAGCATATGGAGATGTGCCAAGGTCAACATCCAGAAAGGAGAATGTAGACTCATCAAAGAACTAAGTCACTCCCAAATGATAAGGCAACATCATCCACAACAAGGAATGCTCACAAACCACACTACACCTCACAAGGGTGGGTTAGTGCAACAAGAAACACAAAAACCCAAGCACGAACTCCAACAAGTATCTAGTAGATTATGAAGACAAGATAACTCTTCTGTTATGAATAACATGAGGAGTTAAACTTCTCCAATGGTTATAAATATGATATGTCATGATTGAATTGGCCTCTACTCGAAAAGGTACTTAGAACATCAATCAACAACTCCAAAAGCCATAGCCTCACAGTCAGACTCGGATTGAATCCATTTGAAAAGCGTTGAAAAGATATCGACAAGGACTACAACATGAAGAAGCTAAGAGAGACCAAGACCTACGATTTGAGCTACCACTCAAATCAAAACAACAAAGACAAAACCAACAGCCTTGGTCACCAAGACAAGCAACGGATGAAATGTCCAAATCCACACAAGAGCACACATGCCTAGAACAATGTAAGGCATGGAATGAAAGCTAAATCACACATTGAAACCATCATTACTTTTCTTTCATAAATTCATTAATTAAGCATAACAATAGCACTAATGCATAATGAACTAAAAGATTTTCAAGGAAGGGTCCAAGAGTCACTATAGAACAAGTACATACCTTTCAATTTCTTTCAAAAATAACATTAAGTTTAATCACCATTTAAACCATTCAGTTACAATAAAAACTTTAGATCTAACAAAGACACACTAGCATGTTCTCCATGATATTATCCCTTGAATGTACTACCAGAGGTTCGAGATGAACATGATAGAGTCACAACACACAACTGGGCAGCAGTAAAACACATCCAAAATAGTCATCATGAAACAAAATAAAAAGCCCAAATGGGAGAATTGTCGATTCCAATAGTAAGTACCAAAAAGAGCTCATTTCAACAATAGGTCAAATGTGACAACTGCCACAAAGAGAGCGATAGATAAAATTTGATGACTACTCCAAGAGAGGAAAATACTAAAAACCAATGCTAGCCCAACAACATGAGGAAAGTACCTCCAGCCAAATAAAAGAAGACATCAAACAAATCACATTACAGGTGATGACTGAGTACAGTCACACAAGAGGGATAAATCACCACACAATGCTAAGGAATACATCATCCTAGCAATGTTAGAGAACACACTCACACACATCAAATAGTATACCATCAGTAATCTCATGCATATGAAAAAAACAAAAATTTACATTCAATGCAACATTTTGATATCCATCAAATTAATACAGTTTTACATAAGCTTAAGAAACAATCAGATTGGGGACTTAAGTCATTAACCCAAATATATAATGCAAAACTACAACTTTACAATGATTCACAATAAACACTCATTTTCAATGAAAGGAACCATTTCATCATTATAACAACAACATAAAGAATCACAAATAAGATTCATTCATCAACTTGCAATCAGGAGAAAATAGGGAAACAATGCACCTAACCCCACAAGGAGAAACAAGAAGAGGCACACAAGCCAACACATGGAAACCAATCAGTGGCTCCATTCAAAAAGGGTCACATGCGCAACCAACCAAACAAGGCACATCGATCCCAACTACAAGGCTAAGAAGACTCACTTCCTTCTCCACAAACTACTATAGTTGCCTCTACTAGACAAGCAAGTCCATCATAAGTAGATACCAAAGCAACAAGATCACGAGTTCCCACCAAGACACTCGCACTCAACCAATACAACAAAAACTACATGGGCAACATAAACACAGAGATCCCAATGTTTGAACATGGGCTCTGATACCAGATGTAATGCCCCACTCAGAAATCCCTGGAAACAAGGATTCAAATCAAGCCAAGATATTTTTCTTTTACAAGTATGAATGCACAAGACAACATCATACACGGATCACAAAGATCGCAACGGAAGACTTCAACACAATCCCGGCAACCAACGAATCTCTGAATGCCACTACTCAATTGACACACCTAAACAAAATCCAAAAACCACCACAACAAGATGAGGGCACAAGAAATGACCACTCATCAACAAAACACCAAGCTGGGGTAAAATGTAGAATCCCAAAATTTGGCTAAGCCTGAAATCCTGAAGCCTTGAAAATTGGCTAAGTCTAGATTTCTGAAGCCCTCAAATTTCCTAGAATCCATAACTTATCTCTGAGAGGTCTGAAACCTATCTCAAATGATTTTTCACATATATTAAAATATATCTTAAGTATAAGAAATTAAATATACATCAACTTATACTTAAACGATATATTTTCAACCCCAAGAGACTAAAACAGAAACACGAAAACTCGATTTCAAGAGAAACCGACAGAATTCAAAATGCAATAGCATAGGGTCGAAGAACACCCAAAATGGTATCCAAAATCACTCTCAAAAATATCTAATCACGAAGAAAAGTGCCCGTTGATGGCAAGTGCAAGTTTTTCACAGAAACTGTGCGAAACTTTTTACTAAGGGAGGGCGATACTTCTCCTTAAGGCGTGCAACACTCTTCCAGTGTCGTATGACATTTCTCAAGAAGGCATGTGACACTTTTTAGCATCGTATGATATTTCTCAAGAAGGCGTGTGACACTCTTCTAGTGTCATACAAAATTTCTCAAGAAGGCATGTGATACTTTATAGTATCGTACGACATATTTTGCATGGGCGTGCGATACTTTTTAAAGTGTCACACCATGTTGAACAAATGTCGCCCATAAAAAAAAAGCACTCCCAGAAGCAAAAAGAACCAAAATGGAGCAAAGAACCTCCACACCAAGGAGTACCAGATCCACAAAGGCTCAAGGAATGAACATCTATCCATCTAAACTACAGCAGCAAAGAACACACTGAAATAAATATCGCAGAGAGCTGAACAATCAAACTAAGTATGCGGTTCCTCCCAACCGTCAATGGCGTCATAGGACCATCATGGGCCCTAGCCAACCCCCCGCGTAACATCCCAAGCCACCAACTAGATCGTTGGTACTGTCATAATAGGGACGTCACTACTAAAACATGCAACAATATAAGCATAAGGAAATCTAACATTCTAGAAGAAAAGCATAAGATAATCCTATAGTAGATAACATCACCTATCACATGCTAAACAACAATAAGAAACAGATATACTACTAAATCAAATAACATCATCTAATCATATGCTAAACATCATGATAAGGGAATGCATCAAGTAAACTAACATCATCTAAAAATTATATACAAGCATCCCAATGAAAGCATAAATCACAAGAAAGCATACTCCAAAACTCGAAGTACCAAGTGAAGACATCTAGCAACGGTCGTACTAGGACAAAAGATCATCTCTATACACCAATCCCTAGTAGTGGTAAAGGTAGCTATGCCTCCCAACCATGTAGAACCTATAGGTCCACACCAGCCATGCTGATGGAGATAATGATCCAACCAAAAACACACAATAGAACATCCATGGCTAACACTCATGCCAGACAGTATGATGGTTGCAACCAAGAACCTAAGACAATGCAAGGAGTACAGGTCCTGGTCAAACACTCAAAAGGCTAATAAGTAAAGGCTAACATCATGGAGATTCACTTGGCATCAAAAAGCCAAAGCTTAGATTGTGTGTCCTCAAACTTAAACGGGTGCTCACACATTGTGTCCTCAAACTTAATCGGGTGCTCACACATTTTACTTATCTTAAGTTTTATTAACAATCACACATTTTATTTAGTTATCACTTGCTTAAAACTTCTTATCCTCCGTCAACCTCCAGTGCCATGAATGCTAAGCTGCGAGATAGAAGCCCCCTCCAGATGCTACCCTACCCTACCCATGCTCATCCTATGACAAGTGCCTATGGGCATGCATACTCCCATCCTAATCCCAATGATCATAACTTCTGACAAATCCATAGAAGATCGAGCCTCGCAAGTCACTCAAAAAATGTATGTGCACATACTCGTGTGTGGCACACCACCATCACGAAGATCATAACACAAGGACAAGAATGAGAACACAATGCAAAGAAAACACCCAACTAAAAGCAACACGAGAAGAACGGATTCTACATGAATCCCAATGATGTAAGAAGACCAAACATCATGAACTCACTCAATCAGCCTCAATCCGAGAGTATGGATTCTACACGAATCCTAGCGTTCACGAAACAAAAGCAAAGGTCCAACAAAAACCATAATAGGTAACAAATCACTCAATCGAACACAAAGTTGAGAGTACGGGTGCAACATGCATCCAAATGCAACAAAAGGTGCAATAGTAGTCTGACTGATATCCAAATAGATAATCCATGTCACGACCCACACTGTGCCAAGAAAACCTAAGAAAATAGAATGGCATGTAAAATGAGGTAAAAACCCCAAAATTTTGGAAAACTTCAAAATTAAAACCCATTTGGCCTTTGGGTTCAAAAACATCAAAAATCCAAAAATAAATGGAATCGAACACCGTATGCAAAAATGGCCAGGATAACGGTATAAAATTCCAAACCCTCATCCCAAAAAATAGCGAAATGTTCATACCCGCCCAACCGGGTAGAACTAGCATACAAAAATGGAGGAAAACACTAGTTCTCAGCCTCCAAAGAAATGGCTACCAAAAACAGAAGCAAAAACAATAAAACAAGAAAGCCCTACCTCACAGCTAAAAGGGAAAAAAGAGAATTTAAACCATAAAATAAATATCCCACAGAAGTAGCTCAAAATCGCGGCAATCCAAGGTTTCCCCGAGTTGGATCCAATGAGCCCAACCTCGCGATGATCCCACACCCGTAGCTCCCACAACAAACAAAACAGTAAATCTTCATGAAGAGGATTTTGGGTTTTACTCTCCAACTTTCCAATTTGAAAGTGAGAAGTGAGGAATTAAATTCCTCTTTGGATACTTATTCACTTTTCGGGTGAATAATACTTATTCCTAAACAACTTTCGTGACAAAGTGAAACTCTAAATGCACATACACACTTACTGATCTAATCACATAATGCAAATGAATTTGGATTTAATAATCACCAAAAGGTTTAAATTAAACATTTTAATAAAGGATACGTCGACCATACAAAGACGACATTGGTAAAATATGAAAGGCTGAATCACTAACTCCATGTGCCACTGCCAGGGATATAAATCCTGTACACTAAACAACATGATCAAGTGCAGTTGCATATAATAACATAGCCAAAGCAATAATGCGTTAAATCACCTAATTTAACCATTTATTTAATTATATTAAAATAATCTATTTACATCACTCACGTTTGCATAAAGCATAACAATGCAAGAATGAAGTGAATAACCATAGCATTAAATCCATCACATAACAAAATCAAAGGTATGTCCAAATACTAGATAACTAGATATCATCATAAAACACACTGTCATCTCAAAATGGCATCATCATGCAATATGATTAATTGAATAGCATAGTAGTCTAATATCTATGATACTAGAATCAAAGAGTAACATCTGACCTTCAGGTCATCTCAAATAGAAACATAACATGAGTAACAAATATCTCTCTAATTAGAAATGTAACAAGGTAAATGTCTGCAGCACATAACCAAATAATCTCACATGAATAATCCATTCTAATTACTTAAGCATTAATAAGTTACTTAAAACACATAAGAAAACATGGTCATGAACATGACTAACCACTGCTATAGGAACCTAGTCCAGTGTAGCATGGTAAAAGAACATAGTGCAATCTCTGCACACATCTCAAGGTAATCATGAAACAACCTCATGATACCACATCGATCCTGGTAACCACTGGCACAAACCTCAGTGAACCAAAAATCACATCATAATCTCAAAGATCAGTCAAAAGCATAATCAATGCAACTAATACAGAAACATAAACCCAAACACCTCAATGGTGTAGACTACTCAGGGTCACAATCATGATCCCATCACAACAAAAGATCATCAAGGTTGCATCCATCAGGATGACTTACAAAAGTCAAATGGGAGAGGCACTACACCCATTCTATGACTAAATCTTACTTTTTCCCTTTTCAACAATCTGACAGGTTTTATTATCCCCCAAATAAACAAGCCCAAAATCCCCTTGGACATAATCAATGAAATAACCTCTATGAGGTGTAGCATGAAATGAAGCACTAGAATCTAAAACCCATGAATCATCAACACTTACTAAAGATAGAAGCCAAGCATCATCTTTGGATTTTTTACTTACCACATTTGCCTCCTTGTCTCCATTTTGTTTATCTCCTTCATTTTTCTTTTGATTCCAACAATCTTTCTTTTTATGACCTGGTTTCCCACAATACCAGCAGTCATTCAGTCCTCTTGATTGAGATGTCCTCCCCTTTCACTTTCCTCTTGATTTCTCATAATTTCCAAAATTACTTCCTCTCAGTCATTCTGCCTCTGTTTTGTGCATTCAAATCACTTCCTGATGTAGATCCACCTGAGGATTTCCTACAAGTTTCCTCACTCAAAATAACACTGATCACATCATAATATTTTAGGGTACTAGATCTAGGAACAAAATTACTCACAACCATTACCAAGCCATTCTAGCTTTCAAGAAAAGAACACAAAATCAAGAGAGCCCTAATTTCCTTCTCAAAATTGATACCCACAAAAGATAATTGACTAGTAATAGTATTAAACTCATTTAAGTGATCTGCAATAGATCCACCTTCTATCATTTTCATATTAAATAAATGTTTCATGAGAAATACCTTATTTGAAGCGGAGAGCTTTTCATACAGTGTCGCTAGGGTTTTCATCAACTCTTATGTTGTCTTTTCTTTTGTAATATTAAATGCAACCAATGGTGCCAGGCATAATTGAATGCTTCTAAGTGCCTTTCTATCCAAAAGACCTCATTCATCATTTGACATAGATCCTTGACTCTTGGCTTGTCCTTCCAACAAATTCCATAAATCCTTCTAATAAAGATAGTCTTCCATTTGCATCTTCCATAACTAGAAGTTATGATCATTAAACCTATCAACCCTCAACTTAACCTAGTCTACCATTGCTCCCACTTGACCATAAGAGTCCCACTCAACTATGAGACTTTCTTGTAGAAGATAACTGAAAAACAACCTCACTCTAATACTGCTTGTTAGGATTAAACCACAGATAGAAATAACATATACATGAAAATATAATCAATAACAGAAAATAATAGATCACACAGAAAAAATAAATAAGACACCAATATTTAAATTAGTTCACCCAATCCCTGGGCTACGTCCACCAAACAATAAGTCTGATATTATTATGATCCAGTGATTATAACATGATTACAATCTGTAATCCCTTATAGCTCAATACTGCTACAAGAACCAATTTTGTATCACACTTTTGAAACAATCCCTGACCCTAAGCTCTTTTACACAAGTATTTTTACTACTTTAGGGTTATCATTAATAATTACATGTTGGCCCAAAATCTTGATAAAATAGGGCCCAAAATTTTTTTGGAGCCCCAAAGAATTTGTGAAGTATGTACAGTACTTTCATGATCAGTCACCAAAATCTAACAATAACAAGGGACAAGCTAAACTCCTCTTTAGATTCAATTGGTCTTCTAGACTAAATAAAATAAAAGAATAGTAGATTCCAGGGTGGTTTGATATTCCAGTGGGAGCTACAAGTTTAGTAGTGCTATGATCAGTCTCAAGTGGGAGGTTATTTTTGTGGAGTCTAATCATTATCTAAGTGGGAGATTGTTGTGAGGTGGAGCCTAATTAGATTTGAAGGTTTATTCGGCATAATTTTCTCCTCATATTTTTTCTATAGTGGTTTGGGGGTAGTGCCCCCAACATGAGGTCAAGGGGAAGAGCCCCTATAGGGTCTTGGGGTAGTGCCCTAGGTGAACTGCATGTCATAGTACAAGGAGGGGTCGAGGGGCAACACCCTCATGGGGTTTTTGATGGCAATGCCCCCAAAGCCAAAAATGTTCTTATATTTTAAAAGGTGCCAGCTTCTATTTTTCATATTGGACAGCTTATTCTAACCCTAATTTTTTAAGTGGAAGAAGCTTGTATAAAAAGGCTTAGGGTTGGGGATTTCATAATGTAATGGTTATATTGTAGCTTCTTGCAATGGTATTGAGTTGTAAGAGATAGCAGATTGTAATCAAAGGATAATAATAATATTAGACTTTTTATTGGTGGACATAGCTTAGGGATTGGGTGAACCACTTTAAATCTTAGAGTCTTGTTTTCTCTTCTATGTAATCTATTATTTTCTAATATCGGTTATATTTTCATGTAATTGTTATTTCAATCTAAGGTTAATCCTAATAGTATGGACTTGGTAGAAAATATTTGGAAAATACCAATCTAACTATTTAACCTTATGAGAATGGACTTTGGATCTTGACCAAAAGAGACAAAAATTAGAAAGATCAAGTTGATAAAAAGGAGAAGATCAAATCCTTCAAGACACAGATACAGTTTGATCCAAGAAAATTGATTTAAAAAGATAACAAAAAGACCAAGGTCAATATCTTTTATCCATCCAAATAAGGAGATACTCTAAGACTCATACTATGTTCTAATTTTTAACTAAGTTCAAAAGGATCTAGGTTCAAAATGGCCTCTATAAAGGGGATCAAAACAAGGGCTATGTAGGGTGAGTATGAAAAATTCAAGGATCATAAGGGGAAAATGAGATTTAGGACATGATCAAAATGAGGACTTATGCAAGCATCTAAGGGTGAGTCTAAGATCTAAAAAGATGCAATCTGGAGGTCAAAATGCACTTTTTTGGCAACCAATTATGCATAGATAGCACTAAGTGCACCTAGACAGTGCCAATTAAGCTAATGGTGTAGTTGGGGCCTAGAAGGGCATAATTGGTAAAAAGGATGGAAACTTGGGGATCTAGGGCTTAATAATTTTTAGACTACTATGTCAAAAAGTGGATTTATTGAGGGTGATCTTATGATAAAAATGAGGATTGTGTAGGTCATGCAAAGCTTTAAAATGATGTCTAAGACATGAAAAATGAGACTAGAGTATGAAAAATGAGGGCTAGGATATGAAAAAAATGCAAGTTAGGGGATGCAAGACGAATACTAAGGGTTGCAAGATGAAGACTAGGAGATGCAAGGTGAGGACTAAGGGATGCAAATGAAGCCTAAAGAATTTTATATTAGGACTAAGGAATGAAAAATTAGGGCTAAAAGATACAAGTGTAAGGATCAAAAGATAGAAAATGCAAGAGTATGCTATGCAAAGATGAACTCGATCTAAATCATGCCAATGACACCTAATGCTACAAGTTCTCACGTTTGCAATGCTCTCAACATTTTGACAAAGGATTTTCAATATTTTAACAATGTGTATGTTTGGTAATGTCAAAGCCTCAAATATTCTTGGTTGGAGTTCATAGATACGGTAATTATCTTGATTAATGTTATGCACACACACACAACACACAATAGACAAAAATAGTTCTTGTTAACTTAAAAGACACATCTAAAAATAGGCTTTTAAGACTTAATCCATTGAATTCTCACTTGAACCAAAGTTTAGCCATGCTTATCTAGAGTGGACAACCTAGAATCTTGGTATCTCAAGCTCCCCCTTACACTTCACTCACTTCTCAGGGCTACCAAGATCTTCTTCCCAAGGGTCATCACTTCCCAAGGGATTCTTGCGTCTACTAAGGACCACAAGATTGTGAATTTCTTCATGGGAATGGGTGACCCCTGAGCTAGTCGATAGAAATTTTTTGGCTTCTAAGACATGATTTTTATTTTGATAACTTCATTCAGCAAGTGGATGATAAACTTCCTTAGAAGGTCTCCGAGGCCTGAGAACCAAGGTTTGATATACCACAAGGGTATTGAAGGAGATCTATAACATAGCAATATCACTGATAGTAAATTAAATGTATTGAGTCTATAATAGCAACTAGAGTGTATACATGGCATAGGCCTATTATCACTTCAAGGTCAACCCTTGGGACCCCCAAGTGGGGATCTTGATTCCAAGGTAGGCCTTTCTAAAATAAATTCTATGGATTTCTCATACAGTCAAGGTCCACAAAGATAAAGGGAGAGGAGACGTATAAGCAACTCTTTGGGATCTAAATAATCTAGAGACACCAATTAGAATAGAAAGTTAATTTTAAAGCAACAAAACCGAGTGTTTGCTAATCTATAAAAAAAAAATCTCACATAGTTTTGACAAACACACAAGGTCTTTGTCAAATGTCTTCCACCAAACACACTAGTAGTTTTTAAAAGATCAATCTTCTCCCAATGAATGCCACATGCTACTAATAGATCATCAATAACACCAAAAACCTCTATTCTAAGTTCTAAAACTAAAATAAAACCCTAAATAAATATTCATACTCAAACTTAACCTTTTCAATGAGCCAACTACTTAGTGACAGTACTAACTACATAAGGAGGGGCCAAAAACCTATCAAAAGACTCCCAAGTGTTCCCATACAACACCAACTGCACCATTGGTGCACTTGGGGCTTAGAAAGGTGTATTTAGTTACCTAGGTGCTATGAAATTGAAAAATTTGTAGCTAGATTGGGCTTTGAACAAGCATACAAGAACCTACACATGGAAAGGTGGGGATCACTTCGGGCCTAGATGTGTGTAGTTGGAAGCCAAATAGGTGCAATTGGGATCTTGAGACCTAAATAGGGTTATAAAGAGTTGAAATGGCATCTACAATAGGTATAACTCAAACTAGGATTACCAAGTGAGCCCATGGGGCTGAAAAGTGTGCACTTGGTCATTTGGGTGCATAGTTGGCTAGATTTGAAAAATAGACAAAGAAAGTTATGGGTCCTAAGTACCTAAAATAGCTTCCTAAGGCACACATGTCTATACTGGTAGCACTAAGTGCACACGCAAGATAGAGAGACACAAATATACATTTAAAAAAATGATTAAAATCTTGCTACTAAACCTCTTAATTAGGCTAGGTGTCATCTAAAATGTACAATTGACCTCCTAATTAAGTCTATATGACTCTTTGTTCATTTTAAGCCAAAAAAATGGAAAAACTTGAAAAGAATTGAAAGTGAATTAATTTCCTTCCTAATTATACCTATGTGAATTTTTTTTAAAATCCTTAAATAAAATTATCAAAAGAGAAATCACAATGAACAAAAAAAGTTTTAGACTCCTTCAAATGAGCTCCCTTATTACAAATACAAGCACAAACAAAGAAAACACAAGTTAGTAAGCATATTTTATATCGAGTTCACCAATTATAGGACTAGAAATAGGCAAGATATCATACTATGAGAAGACACAAACTCAAATAACATATAATAATTATCCTAATATACCATAAAAACAATTGAAAACAAAGAGATAAAACACAATCAAAACCTCCTTTCAAATGTAGTTTCCATGTTCTCCTTTCTTCTCCACTATTGATGTTGATGTAGCTCCAATTGCCTATAATATACCTATAAATGAAAGTAAAATACAATGAAAAAATGGTGTGGTACAGAATGATGGAGAAAATACTAGAGGTGTGGCTAAGAGTCAAATGAGTGCAAAATTAAGAATTCTCATAATTCACAAAAATGGATCAATTAATTAATTGAGAATATCGATCAATAAGAATAATTAGTAAGGTGAGATGAAAAAAAAATTGAGATAACATAGGAATAGATTATGGGATATCTAATCCTATAGGATAAATTAGTAAATGATTGGCCAAATTGATGAAATTATTGCAAGATTACCCTTTCATTGAATTGCTATAATTATGCAAATTGGCTAGGATGATGGTGGGTAGATCAAAGTCTTGATCAATTTGATTAGATGATTAGGATTGATGACATGTAAAGGACATATGATATGGATTAAGGATATCTACTATTTAATAGGAATCGTAAGTTCCACAAAATTAAATTTGATTGATAAGATGGATCATAATAACATCAACAAATATTGTCAATATTACTAACTTCATTGGATAAGGCTAGTATCTAAGAGTGATGGACTCAAAAATGAAGATGATTGAAAGATAAAAAAGATAGATTGACCTCATATTGAGGTACATGGGAATGCTAAGGTCATATTTGATAGAATTGATAGATTGACAAGGCACCAAGGGATATGACAATGCCTATGACTAGATAAATGATAATTGATTGGGGATGTTTGACATGTTCCACATCAATTAGGTTGACTTAAAATGGTTTAGGTTTGATTTGGGATAGTTTAGGATTTATTAAGGTGTTATCATGAATTTTGATGATATTTCTTTGGGGAGTATCCTAAGCATCGAGGTTGTTAGCATGATTGACATGTTGCATTCATCATTATGTTTTTCATTAATGTCAACATAGCATTGTTTCTATGAAGACTATCAAGATAGTAGATAGAGAATGAGGTTATACAGAATGTGTATTGATGATGAGCTCAAGTGTAGTCAAGGATGTATTCTACACTATATCCTAATGATGTGGATAACTATGCATACAAAGAGTCAAAGACATGCAGAAGATATGCTTGATTTATAGAAGAAAATAAGAGGATAGATTACTATATTTGATTTTTACCTCTTTATTGAGATAGGATCATGATAAGTGAAATTAGAATATGATAGTAGATAGCTTGATGATGGCATCAGTGAGTGCGCAAGGTCTAAGGTCACACATGATAAAAGTTGTAAAGACTGTGAGATGACAATGAGCTGTAATTACAAAAAGATGTAATGTTTTGTAATATCTTAATAAGGTCCTATTATAATTAATTTTAGAAATCCTCAAGGTAAATTCAAAGGATTATTTTGAGGATAACATATAAAGGAAGGTTATTTTCCTTTTTATGAAATATGTATTTGTCAAGTGATATATGAAAAATTTGGTAAATGTGAGTAAGTGATCGAAAGGATTATTGGATGGAAGTTGACAATCTAGTATCAAGATCAGAAGAGGAGAAGTCAAATTAGAGGATAGATAAGAAGCTATAAATTTCTATTATTTTGTAAGGAATAATATAGAGAACAATTAGATAGTGAGTTCAATGGTCTTTCCCCTGAAGCTATTTGGACAGTGGGTCCATCTTCCTTCTACAACTCCTAATAGGGTTGGAATCTCCTAATAGGGATTCAAGGTCTCCTAACAAGGACTAATATGTACTTAATGTATTTCATTGGCTCCTAATAGAGTTCATCCTCTAACAAGGAGCATTTTTATTAGTATATCATTTTTTTGTTACCATCCTCACCAAGGTTTTTCCCTCTAATCAATGGTTTCCCTAGTTAACATATATGGTGTTATTGTGTATGAGTATCTTGTTATGGTTACTAATTATATTATTCACATGTTTAAGGATTAATAAGGTTGATAAATACTTTAATATTTGGTTAAATGATCCAACCCCCTCCCACCTCCTCCTCTCACTTATTTTGGTGGACTTTACTTTCTAAAAATTAGTATAAGAGCCTTAGGTCCTTAGAAAAAAAGCTTAACAACTTTGGGAGATCAATGGCAAGTCACTTCAGAAAAGAAAGTCTAAAATCTTATTAAGTTAATTTTTATATTTAAAAGATGGAATTCCTTGGTGAGATATGAGAATTGTATACACAAAAAAATATTGAGTTTTAAAATTTAGAGTCTTTTGTTGCATACAAAAGGATTAACCTACTAATGCAAAAAATAGATCTAGATCCAAAGAAGACAAGAAGATCAAAGAAGAAATTACTCAGCTTCTGAAAAGAGAATCAGAAGGTATGTAAAATGTTGTTTGTTGGACTTGTAAATAATTTATTCATTTTTTCATCCAAATGTCCTAAGAGAATAATGAAAACTACAAATAATTTTCTTTTTGATGATGATGTAGAATTTAAAATAAGTATGGAAAGATTCTTGAATGATAGTGATGGTAAAGATAATGAGCTTGAATTGGTTGAGAAAGAGGAAGTATTAGAAGAAACAACTTTAGTAACTATTATTGATGATTATAATGAAGAGGCTAATTTGAAGAATAATCAAGAGAATATTGAAGTTTTCTTTGAGACTAAAAATGATTTGCATAATGATGCTCAAATTATTTAACAAAGGGAAGAACCAAGATTTGAACCTAGAGAAGAAGTATGAATTAAAATTCCAACACCTAAACCGAATAGGACTTAGATAAAGAACCATCCTAAGAATTAGATTATTAGAAATAAAGAGAAAGGAGTGATGAAATGAAATAGAGTACATGAGGAATTATGTTTGATTTCTCAATTTTAACCTAAGAGCATAGATGAGCCATGCAAGGATGATCATTTGATTCAAGATATGAAGGAGAATTAGATTAGATTCTGAAGAATGAGACATGGGAATTAGTTCCTATGCCTAAAGACAAAAATGTTATAGGAACTAAATGGGTATTCAAAAATAAGATGAATGAAAAAGGTGAAGTTGTGAGGAGTAAATAAATATTGATATGCAAAGGATATTCACAAGAAGAAGGCATAGATTATAAAGAGATATTTGCCCATATTTTTAGAATGGAAGTAGTAAGAATGTTCTTGTCTTGTGAACCAACCAAGAAGATTAAAGTGTATCAAATGGATGTAAAGTCGGCATTTTTGAATGGAGAACTTGATGAAGAAGTCTGCATTGAGTAGCCTAAAGGGTTTCTTTTGATAGAAGAAAAGGACATGGTATATGTTGAGCTATCATTTTGTACGATGCTTAAAAGCAAGAATCCTTTCAAACTCCTCTCTTGAAAAGCTAATTGAGGATCAACTCCACAGTTTTGGGTGATCTTATGACCTACAAGAGTTTTTTTAGTTGAAGATAAATGTGTTTGTTCACAAGGAGGCCTTCACCAATTTGAACCAATTTCAAATCAAATGATCAATTTTCTTGTTGTTTCAAAACTAACCACAAAAGAGATATGTTTTTTGGTATTTTCTATTTTTATGATGAATGCAATCTAACAATGCAACTATATGAATTCTTAATTTTTTTAAGGGGTTAGTAAAGAAAATAAAAAAGATAGGGTAACAAGAAGTTTAAGAAAATAACATGAAAGAGAAATTCCTAATAGACATAAGCTTCAAAAATAATGCATTTACGAGTTAAGCTTTCGAAAAGATTGGTGGGTAACCAATGAAAATAGGAGCAGTGCTTCCTTACTTCAATTGATGCAATTGTCGATGAGAATTTAGTAACCTTAAGATGTTTCACTTTTCATCAAATAGCAAGGCTACGAAAAGTGCGGTCATGCAAGATGAAAGAGCTATGAAGAAATAATATGATGATCTCTTCTCGAACTAAGTACATCAGTAAAATTTGTAGACTCATAGCAAACACTAGAATTAAAAGATCACACAACTAGAAACAATGCAATAAAACTTTTGGATCAATCACACTTCATGAACTTACATTCACAAAATATAACACACTTAGGCAAGAATCACTACACTTCAAATGTGAGTACCAACAACATATATTATTGCAAAATAACAATGACCTAAAATACATGTTACATTCTTGAATTTATAGGAAATCATCTCCTCAATTTTTATTGAGAGTGAGAGATCTCTATATGAAAATATATGCTTCTAAACTAATAAAAAAAATCTATCTATGTACAAAACGAATCTCTAACAGGTGCTAAATAGGACTCCATCCTTATTTATATCATTAATTGGATGCATGAGCCTTTACATGTCTTAAAATAAAGAAAACATGAGAAAATAAGAAAGAGAGAGACATCAAAAAATGTAAGAGTGTTTGGAACTGCCAAAAAAAGAAGCTCTGTCTTCTAGGTGTCTGCCAAAGTTAAATTGTTGCTAGAATATGTTTCTGATGCATGGAAAGATCCAAATTTAGAACTAGCAATTAATTGTTGGTGCACCTATAAGCCCTTCAAAATCTTCCAAATCACCATTGAAAAATTGCACTAGTGCACAAGCACACTAGTGCACCTTTGAGCCCTTCAAAATCTTCCAAAACACCATTGAAAAAGTGCACTAGTGCACCAACACACCTCAGAAGCTCAATTCGCCAAAAAATCAAAGTTCTCAATTTTGAAAATAATTTTTTGGTTTTTCTCAAATGGGGTTTTATATCACTTTTTTGTACTTACTTTGATCCTTTTAAATATTTATATCCTCTTTATAGCCAAAAAAACTTTCATACATTTCAACTACTTCTGCTTCTTCTATCTAAAATTCCAAGACACCTGTGTTGAATCTTGTCATTAATAGTTGCATAGATGAGAAACCTACTCTAGTTTATGTGTCCAACCTCTATATCTTTGATCTCTTTCTTCTGTCCAACTATCTAATCCTTCCGAGTCAGAGACAAGTGATCAAGATTATCCAAAATGATCAAATGTTTGAAAGTTTTTCACAAGATTTTCATATCCTTTTTACAAGTTTTTCTAGGTCTTTTTTACTAGCCTTTTTAGAGGTCTTCTGCTCAAAATTTCAAGTTGAAACTTTCATTGGTCCCTAAAATTAGGTAGCCAAAGGCTCACTATTTTAGGGATTGAAATTAGATTTTTCGTTCTTGTTTCTAACAGTGTAGACGGTTTCAAATTCTGAGCTCTAGGTTAAAAGTTATGACCCCAACAAGTTAAGGATGCCATTTTTACCTACCTAAAGATTCAAACATTAGTCCAAAGAGTTGAAAATGATTACTTAAGACAAACCCTAATTAGAACTAAAAAACTAGAAAACCCTAACTACTCAAAAACATCAAAAAACCTAAATTTATCCCTTTTTTACGAAAAAGGGTGCACTTGATAGGTGTGTATAGTGTGCCTTTATACTTAGGAAAGTTTTATAAGAAATGGGGAGCACATCAGCACACCTCACGGGGTGTGCTGATGCATAACCTCATAAACTTTAGGCAACATTTTTTGTTTTCTTATTTAAGGTGCATAGTAGAACACCTAATGAGGTAAATTGTAGGTTTAGAGTGGAGGAAGCACACCTACTAGGTGCGCAGCTATGGTCAACAGAGTTAGAGGAACACAAAAAATGAAGTCAAGGAGAGAGTAGGAGAAGGGGGGTGCATAGATGTGCAACTGCACTGGTGTGCTACTATGCACTTACCTTTTTTGAGTGCTTTCTATGTGTTTTGGTGCACTAGTGCACCTGGTTAGGTGCATTGGTGGGCCTTTTTTTCTTTGAAAAAGACCTATCTCCCTTAGAATTCTAGCTTTTTAAAACTAGGCTTTCCAATCCAAACCCAAACTTGATCAAAACACTAGTTAAAAACCTCAAAAAAGACTCAGACCCTAGACTAAGGTTCTAGAAAGCTAAAAAATAAAGTATGGGGTCCCTATTTATAGGAAAAATGGGGTGTACATTTTGGAACCACAATAGTATGTAGATTGAAGAAAGCATTGTACAGTCTAAAGAAAGAACCTTGAACCTAGTATGTAAGGTTGGACAAATATTTGCCAAAAATGGAATTTTCTAATGTTATGGTAGGAAGTAACTTATATTTGAGAAAAAATGAGAATGGATTGTTGATCATTGTAGTATGTGTTGAGGAAATAATATTTGAAGGTAATGATGAAGCAAGTAATCAATTTTCTTATAAAATGAAGAGTGAGTTTGAGATGAGTATGATTGGCGAGATGAAATGTTTCTTGGGTTTAAAAATTATACAAAATAGTGATGGTATTTTCTTATGAAAAGCTAAGTATTTGAAATACTTGTTGAAAATATTTGGCTTATAAAATTGTAAGCTTATTGGTACATCTATGATTACTGATCACAAGTTATCTAGCAAAGATGAGACACCTACAGTTAAGTAGAAGAAGTATAGATCTATGATTGGAGGTTTTCAATATTTGACTCACGCCAGACCAAATATAGTAGATGCAATTGGGATAGTAGAAATATTTCAAGATGATCCTAAGGAATCACATTGTGGAATAGTAAAGAAAATATTTAGATATCTAAAGGGTACACATAATTTTGGACTATGGTATGACAAATCAAGTGATTTCACTTTGTGAGCTTACTAATGTGAATTGGGTAGGCAGTATGGATGACAAAAAAACACTAGTTGTGGAGCATTTTTCCTTGGAGCAAGATTGGTTTCTTGGATAAGAAAGAAATAGTATTGTATTTCACAAAGTATAGCAGAATTAGAGTGTGCAGCAACAACAAAATATTGCAATCAGATCATGTGGACGAAGCAGATGTTGGAGGAAATTGTAATAGAATTTAGAACTTGTTATCATACATTTTGATAACACACATACATTGAGTAAGTCTAAGAATTATGTGTTACATTCTAAGACTAAGCATATATCTATTAAGTATCATGTTTTAAGAGAGAAATTTGTAGAGAAAGAAATAAGACTAGAGTATGTAAGTAGAAAAGAGTAGATTGTAGATATCTTTATGAAGCCTTTACCTAAAGATACATTTTAGTATTTGTTAGGTATGCTTGGTGTTATGCCTCTAGCTACTTCTAAGTAGATGATGCAGAGAATCGATCAGTCCAGTAGTATAGAGCACTATTGTTTATTTGGACTAAATATTGATGCTTCTTGTATGGGGAAGTATCTATAATGAGCAAAGTCATCAAGGACTCTTGATAATTGGTCTAAAAAATGTCTTTGGACACTTGATTTGATTGAAGACTTTGAGCAGATGATTTACATAATGAAGCCTTTTTCATTAATGTCAATGGGGCAGAATTATACATGAAAAATATCTCCTATGAATGGGGGAGAAGTGTATCCTATGTGTTGGGGAGAAGCATTATAATGAATTTGTTGGAATTGTTTAGAATAACTCAAAGGGGGGTGAATCAATTATCCAAGGTCTAGATGTACAAATAAATTTTTTTAGTACTAATCATATCCATATCCATAAAACCTTAATATGCATGCATCCATTAGATCATACAATACCTTAACTTAGTAGGTTACTATCCTAGGTCAAAATAACTTTGAAGAAATATAAAAATGAAATACAATAAGAACATTCACACAATTTGACATAAGGATTTTATGTGGAAACATAATTTGGAAAAAACCACCAGTAACATGCTACCAATTTTCACTCTTCTGAAGCGATGCCCTATGAAAGGCTAACCCTATTAAAGGTTATAATACACACTATTGAATGTGACCTGGTTAAAGGATTTCAATTTCCCTATTAGGAATGATCCTTGTTAGTGGAATTTAGAACACTCCATTATAATGTCACCCAATTAAAGGATTTACAAATGGATGTTATCTTAACCTTAATCCAAATGATTTTATCCACATTGGTACACTTGTTAGAAAGCAATAGTAGGACTAGATTTGATAAAACTTACAAATCACTTTCAAATTATAGATCTTTGGTTTAGTCCTCCATTCTAATTGACATTCATACTCTTCAGCTCTAATAGCTTGTTCACCCTTCAAGAATTCATCTCCTTAAGCCTTCTTGCTTTGTATGCCAACTGTAGTCTCTTCTATTTGGCCACTAGATGAAGAAATACCCTAGATTTCTTGTCTTCCTTAGGTTCTCACATATGAAAACCTTTTCTTTTGGCTAGCTATCTCTATAAATAGATAGTTTAGATCTTTTTTTGCTAAACCACAATCATCCATTTTAGGGTTAGGTAGGATTCAATGAATCTACCCACTTTTCCATTTGAGTTCCTCTAGAAACTTTCTCTACAATCTTCCTTGAATTTTCCTCAAAATGGTTTACCTTGAATTTGGTTCTACCATCTCATCATAATCATCTTCCACACATTTCACATAATTCAAGAAATCAAATTAGTCAGCTCAGATTCATCAAATCTTTGATTTAACAATATTTGTTGTCACTCAACATCTATATTGTTCTGTCACTCAGCCAACAATAGTTCACTTGGCAAACACTAAATTTTATTGATGCATGGCACTAACTAAAATTTAATTAGCATATGCTAACTTTCACTCAGCTTTCATTGTTTGTCTTGTTTTCTCAGCACCTCTTGATTTTCACTCAGCTTCTACTATTTTCTGCTCAGCTTGCACTAATTTCTCAACAAGGCTTGGAAAACACTTTTCTTACTTAATATTCTTATATTCTTTTATTGAGTAATATTTTATTTCATACTTTAAGTAGATAAACAATAGATTATAGTATCAATGTCTTACTTGGGCTTAATGCCCCTTTTATACACCAAATAACACAAACTTTCTCTAGGTTCTCTTGTTATCTCCTATTTTCAAATCTTCTTCATCAATCAACCACATGATAGCATTTAGAACAAAAAGAAATTTCCTCACCAGAAAGTAATAGGTTTGACATTATTGACAAAATAATGTTTGTTCCATTACAGGTTCTATACTTTAAAACGATCTCATTTTAATAGGATGAAAGTGATTGATGTCAATGGAAGAAATATTGAATGCGAGAGAAGTTGTGAACAATTAATTTTCATCCATGCAAGAATGAAAAAGAACAGATAGAGAAGTGTTCTTGTGAGTCTCATATTTGATTGGTGAAGAGGATTTGAAAAGAAGAGAATAGTAGCAATGGCAGCAATAACATAGTTTGATTTGGTATTCTTGGAACTTAGATTTTCTTCATCTATGTTGCCATCAATTCCAAAGGGGGATATTGTTAGCATGAATTTTGATGGTATTCCTTTGGGGGAGTATGATAAGAATTTCTAGAACACTTGGGGATATTGTTAGAATGATTGACATGTTGCATTCATGACT
The DNA here is from genome assembly GCA_028749045.1 of Cupressus sempervirens. Classification (NCBI taxonomy): domain Eukaryota; kingdom Viridiplantae; phylum Streptophyta; class Pinopsida; order Cupressales; family Cupressaceae; genus Cupressus; species Cupressus sempervirens. Next base: position 426,932,619 of record CM053790.1, read on the forward strand.
GTTTTTGTCATTGATGTCAACATAGCATTGTTTCTATGAAGACTGAGACTCAAGTTGTATGCACTGTGTATCGGTGATGAGGTCAAGTGTAGTCAAGGGTTTATTCTACATTGTATCTTGATGACATGGATAAGTGCACATATAGAGAGTTGAAGACATGTAGAAGATGTGCTTAATTTATATAAGATAGTAAGAAAACAGAGTACTTGATAAGTAGTTTCTAATGATTGATTTGTGTCTCTTTACTAAGATAGAATCATGATAAGCATACTTAGATAGTGATAGTAGACAACTTGATTATGATGTAAGTTAGTGTGCAAGGTCTAAGATCCCACATGTGGAAATTTGTAACGACTGTGAGCCGATAGTAAGTTATAATTATGTAAAGATGTAAAGTTTGGCAATATCTTAATAAGGTCCTATTATAATTAATTAGAAAAGCCGCAAGGTTGACTCAAGGAATTATTTTGAGGATAAGGTACAAAGGAATGTTATTTTCCTTTTTTTGAAGTATACATTTGTGAAGTGATATGTGAAGTATTTGATAAATGCAACTAAGCGATCCAAGAGATTATTGGATGCAAAGTTGGTGGAGTTTACTTTCTAATATTAGGATTATTTAGGGTTGATCTGAAATAGCTTAGGGTTGGTTAGAAGGGATTCTAATGATATTGAAATGGTTTAGATTTGATTGGATGAGAATCTGATCATGATGTTCAAATGATTTAGAGTCGGTTATAAAAAGTTTAGATAAAATAGGAACTAATTCTAAAATGATCTAAATTTGATTTAAAAGGGGGTGTGAATGATGATGAATATTTCAAAATATTCTCAAATGATGATCAAGTTGACTAAGAGATCGTATTTAGTGAAATGAGAAAATGGGATGTGTTAGTATGAAAATGTGATGAAATAGTAGATGTGAATCATTTTTGAGTGTCTATAATGGTCTCAACAACCACATTAATGTATCATATGTGATTTTTTTCCACTCATCTCCTCAAGGAAATAAATGCATGAAGCATCATCATGTTCTACACTAAGAACAAAAAATAAAAGAAGCATCCACAAGAAAGAAGGTTATAAAAGTGGTGCCCCACTTTTGTTTTCTAATCTATTCGAAAAATTAAGTTCTAAGTTTTAGATTAAGTCAGTCTTGTTCCCAAAATGTTTAAGTCTAGGTCTATATCCCTAAAGGCTAGGCAATCTTTATCAGATTTTCCTCATTTCACCTTCTCTTTCTTAGCTAGGTGGGTTTTGATTTTTTCTTGTAATTTGTTAGATAAGTTTAGTACCAAATCCAATAGAGACCAATTTTCACTCATTGTAGATGAAGCAAGTTCACTATTTTGTTTCCATGATCTTGAAAGTTCTCTAAAATTCATATGTCTCCACAATATTAGCTCATGAAATATCAATGGTTAATAAAATATCATTGGCAAAATATCCCATGTTACATTCTCCATGGCAAGTTTTCAACCCATGAATGTGATTTTCCACCAGGATCTCACTTAGAGACATATCTAGCTTAAAAAGATTTGAAGGGTGTAGATTTTAAGGTGAATTGATGTTTGAACTTGGGATTAGACTCCTAAACATCATTTGCATTTGTTATCACTCAAATACTAAGCCTTGGTAGAAAACCTCATTTCATCTTTTCCTCAGCAGGTTTCTAACCCATGAAAACAATTTTCTATAAAAATAGATAAAAGTGAAATACAAGATGCTAAGTCACACCCAAGTGGATACATGTAGCTTAACCAAAAATCTTTAACAATAAAAAATGTAGTTGTCAAAGATTCAGCCAATGAGAAAGCATAGGCAAAAAAAATGGAAATTTCCTTCTCTTAAACTAATTTCTAATCCATGTAGGTAACTTTCTCACTATTGAGAAGAATCAAGTCAACATGTGAAATTTGGCCCTTGTATTGGATCTAGTATATGTTAGGATGATATTGGAATGAAACAAACCATTGTGGGAGAAAGATATGGTCAGGATCTCACTTGGAAAATTTTCATCAATGGAGTACCCCAACCGCAAGTTTTTGAAACTAAGAGGAAAATGGAAAAGTAAATAGCGCATTAATGGAAAGTTACCATTATATCCAATAGAATAGTGAAAAGACTTTTAAATGTTTTTTGGGTCTTTGTATTTACTCTTTAATGAGAATTTCTATAAATTTTATTCGTGTGGCATGAATTATGAAGTATAACAGATGAATCAAAATCCCTTTATAAAAATTCACAGGAAATTGAATGAGTTACCCTATTTCTTTAAGTTTTCATTTTTATCAATATGCATAAATTTCAAAAGCCAGTGATTGTGGTGTTCACTATCTTATTGATCTTTTAATTTGAAATCTCATTCATAAGCTATAGCCACCAAATTTGTTGGTTTTGATGGTTTGACTGGGATCAAGCTTCAATTACATAATTTCAAAAACATGTTCCTCAATTTCTATGATATGGTAGACTTCTAAAGGAGGGTAAAATCTAAACACATTCATCCTATCATAGTGAAGCTTCGAGGATGTAATTTCATCAACGTTGTTGGTTTCTTGGTTGTAGTTCAAGCGCCAAAACTCATTTCTAAATGTATTCACCATTGCAATACAAAAACTAGGAAAATAGTTTTTTTCTAATGACATTTATTGATTTCAAAGGATAGAAAAATGGTGGTGAATTTCCTTTGTGTGCCAGAACGGAAGGATTTTTTTTATCTAACCGTCAGTGGGACCGTTTCAAAATTCTTAGCAAAGAAGATGATCTAGAGGAAGTAAATCATGCGAACATGGTTCAAGACACCACAAAATTATAAGAGCAAAGTTCCCAAAAAAAATTTTGAAACCAACCTCAAACCAAAGATAATCAACAATTTACTTCTCCTACATAAATTGAGAGGTGAAGTAGAAGCCCTAAATTTTGTTGAACAATACTTCTTTTTGGTTTAGGTTATATGCTCAGATACATAGTATATTGATTGGGTGCAAGAGTTAAGTGATATTATGTCTAATTCTCTCTAGGAAGACAATTTTTATAATTCATTTTATATGTCTTTGATCTTGATTTATATGTTGGTATATTTAAAATTATGGTTTAAAGTGGAAGTTTGAAGAAGAAAGGGTATCAATTCCCTATAAAGTTTGGAGCATTCAGTTCTAACACCAAGTCTGATGCAAAGAATATGATGAAAGTTTTTGAGAAAAAGAACAAGGTGGACATGTACGAGGTCTTGAGACCTATGTTTGACCCCAATGGATATGCTAAGGATTTCCTACAAATTAGGAGTGTCCTAAAGCATGTTAGCACCATTAAAGGCTACTAGGATGATTGCAAAGATGAATTTGAAAGGTATGATCATGCTTTCACGAGATTGACAGTAGATCAAGTTAAGCTATATAAGGTAACTATAGACATGGATGGAGTTGATGATGATGGTCAAAATATATATAGCACAAATTATTTGACCAAGTTAATGAATACTTCCATAAACTTTGAACCATTTGAAGATTCCTTAGAAGATCTAGATGTAATTATTGGTGTAAATACGTATTTACTATTTACACTTTACTTAAGTTTAATTAGGTTAATGCATTATTTCATTATTTATTTTGTGAGACACTTAAGATTTTGTGTACTTTCATGAGTTGTCATGTTGACAACACAAAAATATGCAACTCTAATTCAGCACATGGTATCTACAACACTGGAGTTTGCATCATTCAATGAGTTGTCATGTAGACAACATAGTTATTAGCACTCCTAATTTAGCACATGGTGTCTACAACATAAATTTTCATGCTACACCATTATAGACTTATCCTCTCATCATCGCACTTACTTCCATGCTTAATGAAGCATAACCCATATCTGGTGGACATGTGCCTGGTTGTATGACTTATCATGATGCTAATTCTTAGGCATTCTAGATGCATCTAAGAGGCCTTTATATATACACACTCCTCGTGTACATTCATATTGAATCAAATACATATCGATCTGATCATACTCTTTTTGGTCTACAGTTGTGCTTGTGTTTGAGTTCTTTGTTCTTGGGTGAATTTTTCCCTAAAGAAAATTCTTAACTGGTATCAAAGCTTGGATAATTTCTCTTCACATAGTCATTTGAGACCATTGTTGCTTCTGCACCTCGACCCAAATCTAGAGTGTTGCAGTCATTGGTAGCATCTAGAGACAGAATAGACATCACTATTGCATCTAAAACATCGATTCGATGAAAATCAGCTATAAATTCAGCCCTCCTAGGCCAAAGTCAATCGTGAGGGAAAAAAATTGCAAATTAGCACCTGAAGGCCCCGATTTGCAATTCACCTATCATCTATTAGATCTATAATTTAATTTAATTTGAATCTACATTTTAAATTCTCTGTATTTATATCATAATATTTTGGCTTTTTAAAAAAAAAAATTAGGCCAGGTGGCCTTGCAGAGAAAACTTTTTTTGTATAGGTATCGTGCAGTCACACCCCGACCTTGCACTGTGTGCGGGAATTTTTTTTGTAGAATATTCCAATATTTTCTTTGGCAAGCATTCATCATAATTCTGGCCAACTTCTTACAATTTGGTGGTCTGAATCAATGGCCCAAAACCTCTACAAATTTTGGCAAACTCATCCAAAGATAGGTGACAAGTCTCCAACACAATCTGGCAAAGCTCTCTACATTTACCTTTACAACACATTAATTTTAATGACTACAGAGTCCATTATCCAATGAATGTGGGACTAAATAATGAACCCGGCACAGGAATTTCCTTGGTGCTGTGAAATCCTTCTCGCAAGAACTTTAGTTCTCTTGCCAAAATCTACCTCTATTTCTAGACTTCCAGTGATGGTGTTTAAATTTTTTTGGTCTCATGATAGGTTTTATCTAGTGGACATGTCAATGTACCTATCAACGCCTTATCCCACTCTTCTTCTGCCACACAATGCACCAAAAACCACTACATCTACACCATGCAATGCCTAGTGACTCTCCCATAGTGCCTACATTAGTATGCAAACTGTTCACTCAATAGCATCCACCTATCCACCATGTGTATAGCCCACTAGGGGTCCACACGTCACCTAGTGGAGACAATGGCAACAGAGTTCCACATCACAGTCATGACACAGTAGATAGCTCAACTCCACTTGTTAGTGCCATATGACTGCCACTTGGACATACACATCAACTTCTATGCATATTTTTCATATGACATGTGTTCATCCATATAGTGCCACATGTTTTTTCATACAGTACGGCCTTGCCATGTCAACAGGGAGGCTATTTTTTTGCTGACATCAGCAGACACAAAGTTAAATTTGATGGTCATGTAATTGTCATTTCTAGGCATTTTATAACTATTGTGATGGTCATTTGACCATCAAATTTAAGCTATCATTTTCCTACCCAGACCCCTCTTCAAATGCGTTTATGATTTGGCAACACGACTTTGAGAGGCCATAACTTGGCCATCCGGACTCTAAATCAAGTGCAATTTTTTTTGAAATTTGGTAGAATTTCCTAAAAAAATTAGTGGTGGTGTTCTTTTTTGGTTTTGGTACAAGGATTTTTTAGACATTGCATCATTGGGCAACTATACTTGCTCAATCATGCATTTTGCAACTTCAAACACTCTATATGGGCTCATTTGGACAAATTTTCAAGTTCCATTTTTTTTGTAAGTGTGATATTTTTCATCTACTTTCCAGATCTGTAGTCTGATTCTAGGGTTGTGTGGACAAAAATCTCACTTTCAAAATTAGGGAATTTTTTGCATTGTATTGCTTTGATTACTTTTCAAAATTGTTGTACATTTGAGCTACACTCCTTAGTGACAGATTTGGGCCTCAAAAGGTTGTTGTAAAAAGAAAAATCAAAAGTCCACTTTGTACATTTTGACAAGTGGCCTATTGTACATGCACTACATATAAAGTGCCAAAAGCATCTTTTTTGGAGGGATCTTTTGATTGAGTGAAAAGGGAGGGTGTGTATTGTGTTTTTGTGTCTGTCTTTTGTGCTCTTTTATTTTTTACATCATGGGTTCACCTAAAAGTCCATTTCTAACTTCACGCAATTATTCTAAATGGAAAGATATTATATGGAGTAGATTAATGGAAAAAGGTCTAAATCTTTATGCTGATAGTACAATTCCAAAACCCACTGATGTTAAAGAACTCATTAATTGGAAAATTATAGACAATTAGGCTTTTAAAATTATCAGGAGTTCTGTACATAGAGATCTCTTCTTCCACATTGCAAGTTTCACAGAACCCAAACCTGCTTGGGAAAAACTTGAATCATTGTATAGTAAGGTGGATGAGGAAAAGGGATTTTAGATTGAGGACGATCTACTTCTCTTGGATCCAAAGAACTTTGACACAATTTAGGATTATATCAACAAAGCCAATGAGTATATGGCACTACTTAAAGATTGTGGAAATCCCATGAAGGATGACAAGTTGATTCATCATATCCTAAAGAGGTGACCTTACAAGTATGCTTCCTTTGTTTTGAGTTATAACACTCATAGGTTAACCATCTGAAGTGCTTTCCAGAAGCCTACATTTGATGCATTTGCAAAGATATTGATTGTTGAATAATCTCACTTGATAGATTTGGGAATTCTCATGACATCAAAGACCAAAGCATTGGTGGCTAGTGATGAGAATCAATCAAGTCAAGGAGGAAGAATTTCTAACAATAACAACAACAAGAAGTAGTGGAAGTAGAAATCACAATCTGAGACACAACAATCCTCCTCACAGCAAGGCAATTCTTCTTCCAACAAGAAGGGAAGTAATGAAACAAAGGAAAAAAAAATTTGTGCATACTTCAAAAAGAAAAATCATGATCATCATTGCAAGACTAAGAGAATCAATGAGTTGGAAAACCTACTCAAGAAGAACAAAATTCAATATCCAAGTACTTCCAAGGATTCAAATCCAACCTCTTCAAAGGGAAAAGGGCAAGCACTTATGGAAAATACAAGTTCTTCATTTGAATGGATTCTTGGCTTAGGTGCTTGCTATCATATGGGTTCTTCAAAGGGAGACTTTTCTTCATTGAAGTAGTCACAAGTACCACACATGTAGTGCCTCTCCCATTTTACTTTTGTAAGTCATCCTGATGGATGCAACCTTGCTGATCTTTTGTTGTGATGGATCATGATTGTGACCCTGAGTGGTTTACACCGTTGAGGTGTTTGGATTTATGTTTCTGTATCAGTTGCTTTGATTATGCTTTTGACTGATCGATGAGATTATGATGTGATTTTTGGTTCACTGAGGTTTGTGCCAGTGGTTACCAGGATCGATGTGGTATCATGAGGTTGTTCTATGATTACCCTGAGATGTGTGCAGAGATTGCACTGTGTACTTTTACCATGCTACACTGGACTAGGTTCCTGTAGCAGTGGTTAGTCATGTTTATGACTGTGTTTGCTTATGTGTTTTAAGTGCCTTATTAAATGCATTAATGATTAGAATGGATTGTTCTTGTTGGATTACTTGGTTATGTGCTGCGGACATTTACCTTGTTATCTTTCTGATTAGAGAGATATTTGTTACTCATGTTATGTTTTACATTTGAGATGACCTGAGGGTCAAATGTTACTCTTTGATTCTAGTATCATAGATATTAAACTACTATGTTGTTCTGTTAATCATATTGCATGATGATGCTATTTTGAGATGACAGTGTGTTTTATGATGATATCTGGTTATCTAGTATTTGGACATACCTCTGATTTTGTTATGTGATGGATTTAATGCTATGGTTATTTACTCCATTCCTGCATTGTTATGCGAACGTGAGTGATGTAAATAGATTATTTTAATATAATTAAATAAATGGTTAAATTAGATGATTTAACGCATTATTGCTTCGGCTATGTTATTATATGCAATTGCACTTGATCGTGTTGTTTAGTGTGCAGGATTATATCCCTGGTAGTGGCACATGGAGTTAGTGATTCAGCCATTCATATTTTACCAATGTCGCCTTTGCATGGTCGACGTATCCTTAATTAAATGTTTAATTTAAACCTTTCGGTGATTATTAAATCCAAACTCATTTGCATTATGTGATTAGACCAGTAAGCGTGTCTGTGCATTTAGAGTTTTGCTTTGTCGCGAAAGTTGTTTAAGAGATTTATGTGTTTTTGGGTTTTTGGGCTTTTTAATTGATTTATTTTAATTTCTGGTAGCTTTTCCATAGATGAATTCCTATTTATAGGAATAGCCTATTTTTGTTTGGGTCGATTCAGGGTTTAACTAGATTGGCTGGTTAAATGCCCTAATCGATTATTCACCTGAAAAGTGAATAAATATCCAAAAAGGAATTTAATTCCTCACTTCTCACTTTCAAATTGGAAAGTTGGATAGTAAAACCCAAAATCCTCTTCATGAGGATTTACTGTTTTGTTCGTTGTGGGAGCTACGGGCGTGGGATCGTCGCGAGGTTGGGCTCGTTGGATCCAGCTTGGGGAGACCTTGGATTGCCGTGATTTTTAGCTACTTCTGTGGGATATTTATTTTATGGTTCAGATTTCCGTTTTTCCCTTTTGGTTGTGAGGTAGGGCTTTCCCGTTTTATTGTTTCTGCTTCATTTCAGCTTCTGTTTTTGGTAGCCATTTGTTTGGAGGCTGAGAACTAGTGTTCCCCTCTGTTTCTGTATGTTAGTTCTACCCGGTTGGGTTGGTATGAACATTTCTCTATTTTTTGGGATGAGAGTTTGGGATTTTACGCCGTTATGCTGGCCATTTTTGCATACGATGTCTGATTCCATTTATTTTTGGATTTTTGGGGTTTTTGAACCCAAAGGCCAAATGGGTTTTAATTTTGAAGTTTTTCAAATTTTTGGGGTTTTTACCTCATTTTGCGTGCTGCCCTATTTTCTCGAGTTTTCTTGGCACATTATGGTTCATGGACTTGGATGATTCGTTTGGATATCAGTCAGACCACTATTACACTTTTATGTTGCATTGGGATGCATGTTGCATCCGTACTCCCGACGTTGTGGTCGGTTGAGTGATTTTACACCTGTTATGGTTTCGTTTAGACCTTTGCTTTTGTTTCGTGAACGCTAGGATTCGTGTAGAATCTATACTCTCAGATTAAGGCTGGTTGAGTGAGTTCACAATGTTTGGTCTTGTTACATCATTGGGATTCGTGTAGAATCCATACTCTTGAATTGAGGCCGATTGAGTGATTTCATGATGTATGATTTTTTTGGCTTTGGGATTCATGTAGAATCTGTCCTTCCCATGTTGCTTTCAGTTGGGTGTTTTCTTTGCATTGTGTTCTCATTCCTGTCCTTGTGTTATGATCTTCGTGATGGTGGTGCGCCACACACGAGTACGTATGCATACATTTGTTGGGTGACTTGCGAAGCCCGATCTTTCGTGGATTTGCCGAAAGTTATGATCATTGGGGTTGGGATGGGAGTATGCATGCCCACGGGCACTTGTCATAGGATGAGCATGGGTAGGGTAGGGTAGCATATGGAGGGGGCTTCTACCTCACATCCTGGTGATCATTGTGCCCAGAGGGTTGGCGAAGGAAGCTTTAATTAAGTGAAAATTAAATAAAATGTGTGACTGGTAATAAAACTTAAGATAATAAAAAGGTTTGGGGTGCAAGAGCCTTTCCGTTGAGGGACATCGAATCTGCGCAAGTCCTAGCTTGGGCTTTTTGATGCCAAGTGACTCTCCATGATGTTAGTCCCTACATAGTAGCCTATTGGGTGTCTGACCAGGACCTGTACTCCTTGCATTGTCTTAGGTTCTTGATTGCAGCCATCATACTGTCTGGCGTGAGTGTTAGCCATGGATGTTCTATTTTATGTGTGTTTTTGGTTCGATCATTATCTCCATTAGCACGACGGGTGTGGACCTACGGGTGCCACGTGGTTGGGAGGTGTAGCTACCTTCACCACTACTAGGGACTGGTGTACAGAGACGGTCTCTTATCCTAGTGCGACCGTTGCTGGATGTTTTCACTTGGTACTTCGGGTTTCGAAGTATGCTTTCTTGTGATTTATGCTTTCATTGGGATGCTTGTATATCATGTTTAGATGATGTTAGTTTACTTGACGCATTCCCTTATCATGATGTTTAGCATATGATTATATGACGTTATTTGATTTAGTAGTATATCTGTTGCTTACTACTATTTAACATGTGATAGGTGATGTTATCTACTGTAGGATTATCTTTATGCTTTACTACTAGCATGTTAGATTTCCTTATGCTTATATTGTTGCATGTTTTAGTAGTGACATCCCTATTACGACAGTACTGACGATCTGGTCGGTGGCTTGGGATGTTACGCGCGGGGGATGGCTAGGACCCACGATGGTCTTATGATGCTATTGACGGTTGGGAGGAACCGCGTACTTAGTTTGGACGTTTTGTTCCTAAGATGTATTTCTATGCATTGTGATGTTGCTTTTGTTCTCTGCAATGTTTATTTTCAGTGTGTTCTTTGCTGTTGTAGTTTCGATGGATAGATGTTCTCCTTTCTGTGTTGTTCTTGTGCTCGAGTGTTCATTACTCGAGCCTTTGTGGATCTGGTACTCCCCGGTGAGGAGGTTCTTTTGTTGCTTTTTCCCCGTGTTTGAGTTCTGGAAGTGTTTTTACTTTCTATGGGCGACATTTTTTCAGCATTGTGCGACACTGATAAAGTATTGCACGCCCATAGAGAGAATGTCGTACGATACTATAAAGTGTCACACGCATTACTGGAGAAGTGTCGTACGACACTGGAAGAGTGTCGCATGGCTTTATGAGAAATGTCGCGCGATAATTTTCCAGTATCGCATGCCTTCTTGAGAAGTGTCGCACGCAGTAAGGGAGAAGTGTCGCCCTCCCTTAGTAAAAAGTGTCGCACGATTTTTGTGAAAAACCTACGTGTGCCATCAACAGGCACTTTTCTTCGTGATCCGATCTTTTTGAGAGTGTTTTTGGATACCCTTTTGGGTGTTCTTCGACCCTATGCTATTGCATTTTGAATTCTATTGGTTTCTCTTGAAATTGAGCTTTTGTGTTTCTGGTTTAGTCTCTTGGGGTTTAAAATATATCGTTTAAGTATAAGTTGACATATATTTGTCAACTTATACTTAAGATATATTTTAATATATGAGACAAATCATTTGAGATAGGTTTCAGACCTCTCAGAGATAAGTTATGGATTCTAGGAAATTTCAGGGCTTTATAAATCCAAACTTAGCCAATTTTCAAGGCTTCAGGATTTCAGGCTGAGCCAAATTTTAGGATTCTGCATTTTACCCCGGCTGGGTGTTTCATTGATGAGTGGTCTTTTCTTGTGCCCTCATCTTGTTGTGGTGGTTGTTGGCTTTTGTTTGGGGTGTGTCAGTTGGGTAGTGGCATTCAAAGATTCGTTGGTTGTCGGGATTGTGTTGAAGTCTTCCGTTGTGATCTTTGTGATCCCTGTATGATGTTGTCTTGTGCATTCATACTTGTAGCAAAATATATATATATATATCTTGGCTTGATTTGAATCCTTGTTTCCAAGGATCTCCGGGCAGGGCATTACAACACATCTTTGTGGAAGATGATACTAAAATGGAAGTTGAAGGGAAAGGAGATGTGGAGATGGAAAATGGGGAATTCAAAGACGTTCTCTATATTCCAAACCTAAGCTATAATCTCCTCTTAATTTACCAAATCACTTACATTGGAGATGGCAACAAAGTTGATTTCCTTCCAAATTCAGTAATGATGTGAAGTCTCAAAGATGATTGATTGGTTGCAGTGGGGAAAGTCAATCATGATAAGAGGCTTTATTCCTTCTCCAACTTTGTGCCTAAGTCTCCTTCTCAAGCCTTGTTAACTCAATCTAATTCACAAATCAAACTATGGCATGAGCAGTTTGGTCATCTTGCCTTCTGCCATCTTCAACAACTTTTCTCAAAAGACATGGTCAAATGTCTACCTCACATCAACTTTTCTAAGGGTGAGTGTTCATCATGTTTAGTGGAGTGAGGAGAATTATGATAAAGGGAAGTCTTCAAGAGCACCAGTGGTTCTTCAATTATTTGACATGGTTTTAGCAGGACCTTTTGCAATGACATCAGTCAGCCATGGCTGTTACATCCTTACTTTCATTGATGACTTTTCACACTTCACATGGGTCCACTTCCTTCATCACAAGAATGAAGTGATTGATAAGCTTCAAGCCTTCAAGAGTGATGTTGAACATAAATCAAGGAAATTCATTAAGATTCTTCAGATGGAAAATGAAAGTAGATATGTGGATAGAAGACTTAAAGACTTTTGTAAGCTTGAGGGAATTGATCTTCAGAACTCACCAACATTTAGTCTGCACAAGAAAAATGTTGTAGCTATAAGGATTAGAACTTTTAAGACCATGGAAAGTTGCATGATTAAATCCAAGTCTCTTGATCCAACACTTGAAGTCGAAGCAATCAGCAGTGCCACTCACATACTTAATAGGTCTCCTCATAATGCGTTAGATGGAAAAACTCCTTTTGAGCCATGGTGTAGTAGAAAACTAGTTGTGATTCACTTTAGAGTCTTCAGTTGTCCAACATGGGAAAACTTATCTTCTAGAGGATACAAGGCACTAGCACCTAGGCCCTGTACTTTCATTGGGTATGAAGATAGAGTTAAGGCTTATAGACTTATGGATCCTAAGACACATGAGATCTTTGTGGAGAAGGATGTTCACTTTAAGGAAATTTTACCTAGCTTATCCTCCAATCCTCTTTGCACTTCATATACCATGGAAACTAATAGTGACACCAATGATAGTGCTTCAATAGATTCAAACATGTGAGGTTCTATTGATAGTTGCAACGAGAGGTCACAACATCAGTATAGTCCACATCCATATATTTCCATATTGGTAGGTCCAACACAATAGGGTACACCTTGTCTTCCAGCTCTAGCAACAAGGGATAATTACATGGTAGATGTTGTAGGTTTGTTGTGGAGTCACATAGCTAACTTGACAGATATCCTTGATGATTGACATCTTCTCTTTGATGAAGATGATCCTTCTATAGTTGTTGTGAGGGCTTGCTCTGACCTTCATGTCCATTCTCTACATGATTTATTTTCATAGGTTGATGTGATTGTGGATCCTTATGAACATCAGTTGTCAAAGGTCTCTTTATAAGTTGAGGAGACAAGTGGTTCATTGGAACAGGTTCAATAGACATCCTTACCAAATTTGTATTCATTCTTATCAGTAGTGTTGAAAGGGGTGACCATCAAAATTGACATAGGGACACTTGAGTAGGTTTCAGGGCCACCATACATCTTCAAGATTGTACCTTTTCTATTGTTTATTTCAAAGGGGAGGAACAACATTTTGCACTCATGGACCAGCTTCTTTCTTCGAGCAGCTTTCACTGATAAGCATTCTTCATTAGGGAGGGGGGACTACCTTGTCTCTCTTCCTCTTCTTTCTTAAGGGGGGGACTTTTTCCTCTTATGAGGTCTTGTTCTTCTCATTCTTTCACTATTGTATATACTTGATGTATGTCATAATGGGGGGGTCATAATTACTCCATCCATGCATGCATCTTATTTTTCATCTCTCTTTTTGGGGGAGGGTTTTTCCCATGAGATTTTCCCTCTTTCTCCATTTTATGAGAGATTGCATTTCATTATGTACATGGGTAGCTAAAATGACCTAGTAGTCAGGACCCATTATGCATTTCATCCTAGTTTACGTAAGCTTAAGGGAATTCCCCTAAGTTGCACTTAAGGGGGGGGTGTTGGTGTAAATACATATTTACTATTTACACTTTACTAATGTTTACATAGGTTAATGCATTATTTTATTATATTGCATTATTTTATTATTTATTTGGTGAGACACTTAGGAGTTTGTGTACTTTCATGATTTTTCATGTTGACAACATAGAAATATGCAACTCTAATTTAGCACATGGTATCTAAAACATAAATTTGTGTTCTACACCATTGTAGGCTTATCCTCTCATCATCATACTTACTTTTGTGCTTAATGGAGGATAACCCATATCTGGTGGACATGTGCCTGGTTGTATGACTTATCATGATGTTGATTCCTAGGCATTCTAGATGTATCTCAAATGCCTTTATATATAGGCACTCCTAGTGTACATTTATATTGAATCGAATACATATCGATATTCTAATCATACTCTTTCTAGTCTATAGTTGTACTTGTGCTTGAGTTCTTTGTTCTTGGGTGAATTTTTCCCTAAGGTAAATTCTTGTGATAATGATGGAAAGAATTTATAATAGGACTAGGAAGTGGATCATGTGGACCATAGGATGACAAAGTAGAAGAAAAGGTGTCTTCCCTAAATGTAGCAGCTACTTCATCTTCCCATAGTAGCACTTTAGGAAAAATTTTACCTCTCACCTAAGGACCCACTCAACCAACCAAAGGTGGTAATCAACCTCCTAAAAAGAACATCCCATTAGATAAAAATTGTTAGGATGGTTTAGTACTAGTGATCAAGATAGAAGTAGAGGCTGAGAAGAAGAAGGCATAAGAACTAAAGGATACTACAGTCATGGTAGCTTTTGTATCCCCCAAAAATCCAATCCCATCTATAAGTGTGTTAGTGAACAGACTGTCCTTTGAGAAAATGTATGCAATTCTGAACCCAAATGCCCAAATGAAAGGACAAACTAGCACCAGCAGTTGGAGAGGTTATCATGGGGTTGATAACCTTCCTCTGAATTTTTATCAGGTACAGCTCCCCGTACAAGATTTTCAATGAGTTAAATGTGGGTGCTTTTACCAGAAAGCATGAAAGCATATCAAACATCTACCTATAAACACAGAGTAGATGCGAAACCTAAGAACTAAAAAGAAAGGAAACAGAATAAAATAGATTACACAAAGTTAATCTACCGTACACTGCATTACAAAGGACAAAGGTTAAAGAACAATTTCCATTTTCCAGAGAAAAGACGAATCAAAGCTTCCTTAAGATCCTAATATCAAATGCATTTAGAAAATAGCAGATTTGATGCACTTAAAGAAAATTGAAAGTTACAGCAACATAAACATCAGTGGAAAGAAAACTACATAGACTCAAATTTCTAATTTGCAGATATCTTTCAAACCTCCCTTCTTTAAGATGTAAAAGTCTACACAAATCCTATTACACATGCATCAGAAAATGAAAACCATCTCTCCTACATTACATTTCAAAATCAAAATCCTTTTTAATCACTAACACAAAGTCTAGCAAATAAAGCTCTATTCTGCTACAGCCCCAAAGTCTATATTCTTTCCCTTAGAACTGAAAAATCTCCCCCTGCTGATAGCACACAGTCTATAGCTACTAGAAGAAAAAGTGGAACCCCTCTTTAAGATGTAAAAGACTACAAAGATCCTATTACACATGCATCAAAAAATTAAAACCATCTCCCCTACATTACATTTCAAAATCAAATTCCTCTTTAATCACTAACACAAATTTTAGCAAGTAAAGCTCTATTCTGCTACAGCTCCAAAGTCTGCATTCTTTTCCCTCAGAATTGAAAAATCTCCCCCTGCCCATAGCACACAGTCTGTAGCTACCAAAGGAAAAAGTGGAGCCCCATTTATCTTTCCTTGATGTCAGTGATTGTTCAATTCTCATAACTAATTCTTGAAAGATTTTCTACCACTTTCTTTCTATTTAGTCTTGTGTCTTTACATATTCCTCTTTACCTCAGATTCACTTTCTTTATCACACTATTAATACTTATAATGTTGTGTACATTATAATCACCACTTTAGAATAATATAAAAATGTATCGTCAAGATTTAATAATGGCCATAGTGGTGAGATTATTCTTTTATGAATAAATATGAATCTATCCAGCCATTATATAATTAAAATGTATATGCTTCTTTGGATAGCTTGCTCCACCCCTGTCATCATGTCCCATTAGGTAACTTTAAATGGGGATGGTTAATTTAACTATATGAATCGCTTGACTGGCAGCACTTAAGCGACTGTCACATATTCCTACGCATCATTATTATGCACATATTCCACATAACATTCTTTTCAGAGATTTCTTAACTGACATGTAATTCCATCTGATCAAATTCTTTATATAATGGTAGTGGTTTTCCCAATTCTTTATCATATTCCATTTAAGAGAAATCAAATCAACATTGGCATTCAGTCCTCCTTATCCTCTAAAGTTTTTCACCTTGAAACATTGAAACTCTATCCTCAGCAATTTCACCAATTATTATACCCGCACCATGATCAAACAATATGGTCTTACCGACATGTGCAACTGAATGCATAATCACAGCAAAAATCTAACTGATGTGACTTTGCAAAGCCAAGGTTAATACTCATTGACCCTAATTCCACAATACATGTGCAACATGATATGATTGCAAAGCATGACAACCCTTCAAATACCACAAATCATAGCTATATGAGCAATAGAAAAGACCTCTGTTCTCAACAGCCTGTGCACCCAATCGCATTATCTTTCATTTTGTGAGTTGCCGCACACTTTCTATATATTTATATATCTCCCTTGTCTTTTTTTGAATGACCATAAAATAAGACAGAAAGATGCCTTTCTCCATTTGAACGATGGCATTCTCAACAAAACTCACCATATTCATTTGTTTTTTGAGTTTAATTGAAGATTTTGTGTATGATTGGGTTCATGAAGAATTAGTTTTTCATAGATGCATGAAGGTTGGTGGATTATTTTGAATATCGTACTTTGACTTTTAAACATTTATTGATTATTTTGAACATGTTTCCATGTTTGCACATATGTTGTGGCTCTCATAAATTATTTTCCTCTAATTATGAACTTTTGTTGCAAAGGAACTTGCAGCTTCCAACATCACTGTCACTATCTACCACAATGATGCACATTGGGGAAGGCCATGGGTTATACTAATCTTGCATAGTCTCCTTTAAAATCCATGAGCCTATCTTGATATTCATCTTTAAATGCTTAGTATACATCCCTTACCATATATGTGCCACTGATTATTAATTGCGAGATTATGCTTGAGCTCTATTCTAATTCGCCATGCATTGGGACTGGACAATGTATACTGTCATTAATGCTTGCCACCTCCCTTTTTTATCTGGGCACAATATATTCTGTCTTCCATATGTGTAATGTTCCTCCTTTGTTTGAAATGGTGAGGAGTAGATTTCTTGAAATCTCATTTTCTTTCCAAGAGCCAGATCCCTTTGTTGATATTTGGCATTCGCAACACGTGCCTTCATACACCAGATTAAAGCTTGGTTTTTGGCTGGTTATAACCCAAGTGTTGGCTTCTGCCACTGTTACGTGGCTTCATTCCAAGCTTATGATGAAATACTGTTGCTTACTATTTGGAAGCCATGGGTTTTGATACCTTTGTCACTCTTTACTGAGCAAAGTCATCATCTTTATCAAACCATTAACGTATAGCTGTAAACAAACCCATGATAAGCATTCAATTGAATAATTCCCAAGACGTTTGTTGGAGTATAGATTCTCTATAAAACCCACAAACATACTTGATATAATTTGGCATTTGATGAAATTCCAACTATATTTGAGTGTTCACAGCAAGCTCGAATTTCAATTTGAATACGGTGGCTTTAACTATCCATAGAAATCATTACTCTTAATCGAGATCAAATAACAAGTAATACTTGGGCTTCACAAGTCACATGGCAGTGAATCAAGTGAAGGGTCAGGTTTTAATCATATAGATGAAGGCTTCTTACTCGCATGATGTGAGGAATTGAATGTTGATTTGTTCCTTGTTAAACCATGGCTTTCAATGGACTTCTTCATGAAAAGATCCAAATTGCTTTGGATATAATCACGATGCCCCATTGAACATGCTCTGCCTCAGGCGGGTGATCTTGTAGAAGCTTGACCTAAGCTCTATATTTTTATTATCAGATGCTCAAAATGTATTCTGGAAGATATACCATTCTTTTCCATTTTTATCAATATTTAATTAGACCATCATCTTTCAAATATGATCTCGATGAAGATAAAAAAAACCCAAGAATCCAATATATTCATTGACCTTCAATAATTTGAATTGAATCCAAAATGAAACCCGATTGCCTTTGATCTTCCCCCTTTTGATGGATGGATCTTCTTGAATTAAATGCCTCCATATTTACAATCTGATGATGATATCACTGAATTCTAAACCTATAAAGCCTCTTGTGAAGTCATTTGAACCTGAACTAAATGGTCCTTACACCTTTGCACTGGATCATTGATCTTGAAGACATTTGAGTCTGAATTCTATCCCTGTTTCTTAAATCATGGACTGAGGATGGGCTTTGAACTTTTTTGAATTAATAAACCTACATTTTGAACTACTTCGAACCCATTTGAACCACTTTGAACAACTTAGAACTTCGGTTCAAAGTGGTTCAAAAACTCTACGCTTGAAGTTTTAAAACTGTGACCACCTTGGGTACTAACAAAGTGAAAGATTACTCCTACCAAGTAGCCCCAAAATACAAGTGGTTGATCTTGGAGATAGTGGAAGAAGTGAAAGTGAATCCACAAAATCAAATGAAGTAGTAAAGAAAAAATCTCAAGCTAAAAAGGTGTTTGAAGCTCCAAAATTCATTTATTCTACTTTGGGAAATCCTTTCTCCTCATTATCAAAGGCCTAGACTCCTATTAAGAGAAAAGTATTCAGTGTGGATACACTAGGGACTGCATCCAAGGTAATCGGCACCAATTCATGGCTCAAGAATACTTTAGAGAGGAAAAGGAAGAGCATAGAAGATGAGGCTTCAAAAAAAGAGACTCTATCTCTAGCTATCTTCTCTGGATCAGTATTGAGAAAAGTAAAAAAGAAAAAGACTTTGTATATACTTGGTTGAGACCCAGACATAGTGAACCTAACTATGGATATCACCAAGCCCACCAAAGATGGTAGGATTGAAGACCTAACTATAGCTAACTTCACATTGTAGTCTCTAGACCTACGAGAGGTCGAGCATGACACTAAAGTGGGATTGTGGAAGTCAACTAATGAAGTAATAGAAGAAGAACTTGAGGGCCTCAAGCTTGTCAAAGTCAAGATGAAGGCATAAATTCATAAGCTCAATTAATTCATCGAGCAATTAGTTGCCCCGTTAGTAAGTATTTCGAGAGTACAACCCACTAGTGATCCCATAGCTACAAATATTTAGGCAATCATCTTGCAATTGCAAGAGGATAAACATTTTGGGAAAATTGGTAAGAAGTGGAGTGAAAAACTCAAGTCTAAAGTAGTTATGGTTATATAAAAATTAGGCAATGCAGTGTTGAGGCTTGATAAAGAGAAAGATAACATCCTAGCTAGCCGAGTTACTTTATCGACAGAAAAGGGAAAGAGTGAAGGTTTCATCTCCCTCCTATGTATTGTCATTCAAATGAATGTCAAAGAAGTAGTAGAATCCAAGATAATATAGAAAGGAAATTATCCATTTTTTGAATGGCAACAGAGCTTGCAATTCAAAGCTTAAATGATCTCGCCAGTAGAGGAAGGGCTACAAAAGAAAGAGAGCCAAGTCAAGGAGGAACATGATAAGAATTATGAGTTGTTAAAGGGTCTATGAACTAATTCTCAAAGAAGAGGACAAGAGAAGGGGGTAGTGGGAATTTTTGTTATGCAAAAGACTTTCTCTAGATACTTAGATAAATTAATAGAGAAGTCTATTACCCATCAGGACAGAGTGTCAAATCTCCAATGGCTTGGTGGATGCATACACATGGGGATAGAGTAAATGCAAGAATGGTTGAATAAAATCAAAGACTTGGGCAGAGACCACTCCAAGTGGCTCCTTTGATACACCAAAGTCCACATTCACAAACACAAAGATTTCATCCCAATCATTGTTACTACCAAGGCTATAAGGTGAAATTAGAGAAGGGGAAGAAAGAGAAATGATGTTTCTCCTAGTCTTTTGTATTCTAATGTGAAATTGTAACTAATAATTGGCTTCTTGCCAATTTTTATATCTTTTTAAGAATATGAACTGATTCAACTCCTTTTTGTAATGATTCATCTCAAAATCTTATATGTACTCAATTGAAAATTTAATGAAAAGTTAGCTAATTTTTGGTGTGAGATACTTCATTTTGTAGAGAAAAATTGAATGTGTTTTGTATCAATTATTTGCAGTTTCATTTCTTGTTTTAGTTAGAAGCATCTCTTTGAATTGAATTAAGGGACAAACAAACCTTTTTTTCCCTTGTTTAATATAGCAAACCAAAGATAATCGTAGTATTGCTAGAGGTTAAAAGAGATTCTTTCTAGTTTTATTTCTTAATCTTTTTCCTTGAATTTTTAGAGTTGAAGGCATCTTTTTAGAGTATCTAATTCATATAAATATAATTCATTTCTTCATATTCAAATTTTGTGGGTTCATCAGAGGTGTGGATTCACAAATTTGGTTGTATTTTAAGACCCAAATTCTAGTCTAGGTTAGTTTCTATCTAGGCCTAACTTGGTTTTCCTCTCCTATTCTCTGGTTGAGAACATGCCCCATTTTAGAATTAGGAACAAACAAATTCATTACAAATCAAAAACTCAAGGGAGGTGTACCTATTAATTTAGAGGGAAATCAGTCACTTATTGGGGTTTCCCAACTATTGTAATCAGTTATTGTTCACAAATATTGGGCATCCAAAGAGTTAATTTTATAGGACAATTTTTTTACCAAAAAAAAGACTCTCAAATAAATACTCATAAGGGACATAATAAAGCTAGTTGGTCCCAATCTAAGAGTATGAGTCATTCAAGCCTTGTATAGGAGCATAGATTAATCACATGTCAAGATGTGATCTCAACATATACATTCATGTATCACATGTGACATTGTCTACTAGTATACATAAGAATATTATAAATGCATCATCTTAATGTTCTACACTAATGCCAAAAAACAACATAAGAATAAACAAGCAAGGAGGTAATCAAATACTCTCAAGTCAAAATCTATAAGGAACATGATACACTCAATTGGCCTCAATCAAAGAGTGTAGATTACTTAAACCTCAACATATAAGCATAGTTTAACTACATGTTAGAATGTGGTTTCAACATCGATGTCCATGTATCACATGTAATATTATCCTCAAGCATCGAATATTCCAACAAAATTTTAAAAAAAAAGAAACACAGCAATGATAGGATGATATCTCAACTCCAAAAAGACTCAAGGCAAGAGACCCTTGAGAAAAAAATAACAAAAATACCCAATTTATAAATTAATTAATTTTCCAATATTCCAAGAGTTTTGATTATAATTAAGAACTATCAAAAAACATGAGGAAAACTCACAAATTCCAAAAAGTACCTAAATCCAAAATTCTAGTGAAATTGGACAAGATACAAAAATCAACATTTTAAAATTGAAAGGGCACTTTTAGATTGAGACACAAAAATACCTAGAATGCCATATGACCATTATTATTCTTTTATCCTAATTATTATAGTATATAGTACTAATTTCCATAATTATATCATGTCAAATA
The DNA here is from genome assembly GCA_028749045.1 of Cupressus sempervirens. Lineage (NCBI taxonomy): Eukaryota > Viridiplantae > Streptophyta > Pinopsida > Cupressales > Cupressaceae > Cupressus > Cupressus sempervirens. The sequence goes on from CM053790.1 coordinate 426,954,136, forward strand.
TGGTAAATTATAAGCTCTAGATGGTACATAAAATGATGCAACAAAGGAAGAGCCTAAAATTAAACTTCATAAGAACTCATGGAATTAAAACCTATTGGTATAAATCTACCCAAAAAAAAATTTCTCAAACAAAATTCCATTTATGGTAACTTCACAAAAAATCAATAGCATAACCAAAAAACCACATGAGAAAAGAATAAAATGCTCATGCTAGCTCGACTAAGTGGAAGAAGTAAACACGGACATTGGGGAATGATAATTCTCATACCACTCATCTATTGAAAAATACTTCATTCACATCAATGGATTGTAATTTAAATGGGGAAATGGACTACTTGACATATAAGAGAAAAACTTAAAAGAGGGGAAATAAATGAAGACTCCACTAAATTAGATGAAACCTTAAAAAAGTGGAGCAATTTTGACACAAATCCAATGAGACACTCAATGCAAATATTTGAAGGCTGGATTTCACTCAACAAGAAAATAATCATTTTCTTCAATTTAAATTTGGGGAAAATCCAAATCTCTCACTAAACCCAAAAGTGAGTGAAAAGAGCTCACTTTATAAATATATAACACTTTTCTAAAGTGACTTTCTAAATAAAAATATATAAATAATTTAAATAATCTATTTGACCTTTTCTCAAAATTGAATAAATTGATCCCTATTAATTAGAATCCAACTATGGAAAATTAGTTAATAAATGAAAATAACATTAAAATTCCTTAGCTCTTGGGTTATACAAGGGGTTCCTAAACCTCAACCCCTAGCTTTTATGTTGAACTCTCTTCTTCCCTTGAATAAACTTAATAGTCTTATTTGTGAGGCATCACCATTGGGGGATTTTTTAGTGGGTTCAGCTTACCAGGCCTTATCCAATTGTTCTCATTCTACTCTTCCTTGGGTGAGAGCTTGGATATTGTCCCTCACTCCTAAGATTAATATTTTCTTTCGGGTCCTTCTCCAGAACAAAATTCTCACTATGGATAATCTTTGTAAGAGAGGTTTGCTTCTTCCTAATAGATGTGTTTTGTGTTGTTCTAAGTAAGAGACCATCAACCATCTTTTTTTCCATTTCTCCTTTGTGACCTCTATTTGGTTAAAGTTTTTACTAAAATGAAAATCTCTTGGGTCCTTCCTCAATCTATTCTTGACTTCTTTTCTCAGTGGACCCCTCTTGCTCAGAGTCTCAAAGATTCCATCTCTTTTTGGAATCTTTTTCTGCTCCATCTATTCTGGGGCATTTAGAAGGAGATGAAAAATAGAATTTTTAGAGATAAGCAAGCTCCATCATCTATGGTGTTCTATGAAATTATCAATGCAATTACATAGATCCTTAGTCTTCCTAGAGATAACAAGACGAGCCCAATTGATAACACTATTAAAAAGGCCATATTGGAAAGTAGATAAACTTATCCTCTATAGAGATGGTAAAAAGCTAGCTTTGATGGGGTATCCAAAGGAAATCTAGGGCTAGTCGGGTGTTTGAGAGTGATAAGAAACCATTATGGTCAAAGCAATGTAGTAGTGGTTCTCTCCTTGGGATCACAAACCAACCATGTCACTAAGGCTATGGCTACTCTCCAAATAATAAAATTGGCTAAAAACTAGGGCATTTTAAATCTATGGTTGCAAGGAGACTCAATAAACTTTATCAATTTCCTTAAAAGGAAAAATTGAGCCCTCTTGGAATATTGAAAATATAATAAAGGAAACAAAAAATATTCTTAATTTCATGGAAAACTACTATATTTCACATATCTATCATGAATTTGATATAGTGGCTAATGTAATCACCAATGAGGTGCTTAGGTGTCAAGGGACAATGATGACCTGGCAGAGTGATGAAAGCCTTCCTATGATTGTCATGTATTGCATTGATTATGACTTAATTAATGGTAGGGTAGGAGTAATTATGAATAGAGATGGAGACACATAGAAATATTGATTCACTAATTTCAAAGCATAACAATACCTATACAATAGGCAAGTGTTATAATCATCATGTTAATGCTCGCACTTTTTGGGTGCTTATGAGAACCACTTCTTCTTTTTTGAAGATGACTACTTTGGTAAATTTTAGAAATCTTTCTCTACAAATTAGGAATTACAAAACTAAGATGAGGGCCTAAGAAGAAGATGTGACCCATCTAATTATGAAAAATGGAAAAAAATGTACAAGTGTTTCAAAAAATTTGGAGAGCAAGCACCTCACCACCTTCATGATGAGACTTAATGGTGGAAACCCTAAAGTTACCAATCCTTTCCTAAAGAAATGGAAAACTAGGTCCATGAGCCTAGATGGGAGAAATTACATTATCAATGAGGAGCTCATATCTATTGTCATTAGTATACCAATGGTTGGGAGGAAGTTCTATAGTGATCATAAGTTTTTTAACATGGCCATTGATGACTTCCCCAAGGAACTTGGTGAAAGAGAGGTTGTTGTGAAGGATACTAGATTTTATAGAATTTTCTCACATCACCTTGTCTTGTTGAATCATTTGAGACCAATATCAAGGTGTTTGTTCCTTTTTACTTGTTATCTTCTTTAAATTCGAGTATTAAGGGTAGTAAGGAGAAAATAGTTGTGAATCCTCCCATACATGAGGGCCTCATTTTTCTCTTCTATCAACATATTAAAGCTCACTCAATAAGGAAATTGCTTGAATTAAAGGGCAAGGAGGAAACTGTGGATAGTGATATTGGGGATTCCCATGGATTTTTTGATACTGAAGATAGTGAAGGGATCAAATGGTGGGGATTTAGGGCTAAGTTCCAAAGGAAAGGGTAAGAACTATACTTGGAATACTCCTGGTAAATCACCAAAGAAAATTGGACAGAATCCCAAAAATAGAAGAAGAACAGAGTTGAAAAAGGAGTTGTATGAGGAAGACTTAGAAAAGTTAGAGGAAGATATTTAGCTAATAAAATGAAAGGAAACCCCCAAGAAGAGAAAGCCTTCCCAAAATAATAAACCTTGTAAGCTGAATAAATAGGCCAAGGTGGTCATTTCTTCTAATGATTATGAGGAGAGTGGGGATGATATGGATATTGATGGTCAAGAGGATGTGCCTTCTAAGGTGGTGTTGAAGAAGGAAACTACTAGGAATGTAGGCATGAAAGATGACAAGGGTGATTACTCCCCCTAAATCTTATTACGAACTAGTATGGTGGATCTCTATCCCCTAAGGATAAATGTAATCCTCCCCTATCTTTTGAAAAAAATTACAAAGAAGAGCCTCAACCATGAGGCGAAGCAAGAAAAATTACCTGGAAAAACATGTCCTTAGACTTAGTGAGGTTGGGGATTGCAAGAGAAACAATAAATTTAAAGGTCAAAGAAATGGATATGGATAAGGTGGATCTCTAGACTCTAATTGATCCTTCACTGGTCATCCTTAGTGACAATAGCAAAGAGGAAGACATGGACCTCCTAAAAAATTCTAGGAATAGCTTGCTTGATAACTTCAGATCAATAAAATGGATGTTTCATCAGATTCTGGATATGAAGGACAAGATGTCCATGGTTGAGGAGAATATTGTTGATAACAAGCTGCAAGATGGAGACAATAAGGAAAATCCCCCCACTGGATCCCTGATTGACTTGGATACATTCTACATGCTAGAAGCCCAAGTGATGGAGCTAGAAAACAAAGGCAATTCTATTGAGGGTACCCTTCGGAGTATATCTCAAGAGAGCAACAACATCCTCATTAATAAGTTGGAAGGTCACATGGGGGAGAGTGCCATTGTTGATGTGACTAAGGATGTTGGACCAACTACTAACAACAAGAATGGAATGTGAAGAATAACCAAAGCTACCATTAAGAAGATGATCGTTGGAGCTTCCTCTAAGATCAAACAAATAAAAGTTTTTGTCACAAAGGTTTGCACCCTCATCAAAATTTTTTACCTAAGGACAACCTTGTGAAACATGAAAACAACCTCCAAGCTATGGGACTTGAACTGTGAGGTTGAGTCTCAGGAGAAGGCTGACTTCCTTTACTATCAGGGTGCACCTAGCTACTCTTGGAGAGGAAAATGAAGAAGGAATGCATGAAAGCAAATCTACCTACTCTAACCTAAGGGGGTGATGCACCAAAATAGAGTTTTCAACCCAATCTTTTCCCATGCATGCACTATTGAACCATCATGACACCAAAAGATATACACATCTAGACTTTCTTTAATCTAACAATCACATGCAGATCAGAAAGCTCAAATGAATGACACAAGGAAAGAGAGGATTCACTTATATCCCATTCATAGGCCAAAAGAGATACAATCATGCAAGATTGTAGATCTCTACAATACACCAATGAGAGGAAAATAGTTCTTGCACTTTACATCAATGGCTGAAGGAGATAAGGTAGAATGTCATATGGTTTAGAGGCAAAGGGAATTTATAGTGAAATTGTAGAGCAATATCAGAGAAGTCAGAGAAGAGTCAACCAGAACAAAATCTACAAAAATTTCCTTTATAGCTCAAGCATAACTAAGATATTTTCCAACTGAAGTTACTCCACAACCATTGCCATTAAGTCTTGATAAAGATCTAGAGAAAATTTGATCTGGGCACAGATTAAAATATAATGAAATCTGATATTCTTCTGAAACAGGGCCTCAAGAAGATAGGAAACAGTGCCATTAAACCATTCTAACCAAAAAATGGATAAACTGGGGTGGTGGAGTGTTTTTCTACTATTTACTGTGTTTAGCATTTATTTAAGAGTGGTTGGAATTGATCATGAGGATCAAATCATGCAACAAAACTCGATCCCCTCCACTTCTAGCTCGTGAATCAACAAAGTCAGCAAGTCAACCAAACTTTTCCACTAGGATGAGCCACATGGGCCAATAGTCTTTCAATTTTTTTCCACCCCACAAAGTCTCCATGCGGTTGACCACATCTAACTGACTAACCGGGCCACCTTTTCAAAACCCTGACCATGATGTCTCCTAATTGCCAGCCTTAACTGCTAATGCTAACTGTAGCGTTATCTCCCCAGGCCTGCAAGGACATGTGTCCTTCAGGCACTTTCCTGCAATGTTTAACTTCCTCACATCTCTAGAATGTGGGAAACTGCCGATCATTTATTGCCATGAGATCAATGATCATGAAAGATCTTATCATACTTCACTTGCGCCTCAAAATTCCTAGGCCCACGAACCACTCAACATTTGACTCAGCCTGACCTAGCCCCATCTGGCATCACCCTGTGGCATACGAAACCAACCTGACCCAAAAAAGACATGTGGCAATGAGGCACTTTCCTGCATTACTTAACATCCTTGTACTTTCATGATGCGAGGAAGCACCAGTCCTCGATCTCATTTTAATCTACGGTGATCAAAATCTTATATGACTGCATACCTAGTTAGCTTGACAGACCAATGAGATTCCTTGTTTGTATTCTGACTCACCTGACAACTACCACAAAAGACGAGCTATTATTACCTTCTAAGAAAGGTGGGCCCATGATGTCACACTGTGCCATGCGTAAGAAAGGGGCTTGCCCACATTCCTTAAAACTCATGTGCTTTCATATTGCAGGCAAGTGCCAGCCCTTGATCTATTTGAATCTGACAATGGAAGGGGAAATTGAGAAGATGTGATGTCACTACAACTTTAGCTTTTATTCCTTTGGGCTCGTGAGGGCACGTGGTGATCTAGCACTTGCCCACATTGTCAAGAAGTCTGACAAAACATAGAATGCAGGAAAGTAGGTACCAATCAAATTTCCATCTCACTCAGTAGCTTCCCCTCTATGGACCACAAAAGAAGATGGACCCACCTGCCAAGTGTCACAAAGGGGCTTCCCCACATTATGTAAAGGTAGTTCATCTTGAGAATATGAGAAAGTGCCCACCATGGATCACCAAAGATCTGATGGCGCAAAAAGTTGCGGGCCAGTAGAATACCATAAAGCTTTAATGATTTATTTATTTAGTATTTCTAGGGCATTTTAAATACTTAAATATGGAAAATGACCATTGGGTGGGCTCAAGTATTCAAATTCAAACTTTTGGTGGGAGGCAAAAATAGGTAACATTTCTGGCAACTCAGAGGGGACGCAAGCCAAATATGCATATGACTAGTGACCTTATGCATCCATTGGGCCATAGAGTCGTAAAAACTATGGATCAATGCACTATGAAACCCTAACCCTACCTTTGTGGTAGTAAAACACTGAAAGCTCTGTCTCAGCTCCTCTGCAAACTTAGCAAAACACACGTGCTTGTGCACTTCTTGGAAAGCTGGAAACCAATAGGAAGAAAACTAAGCTAACTATGTACATGAAACCTCAACCCCTATCAGAAACATAGTTTGAGGTACATCACATTGACTGGGATAGGCAAAATTTCACCACCAAGCTTGCTTAATTGAAAAGCATTAGCTTGGCTACAACTGACAATCACATAGGGGCCACTCCATAATGCATCAAATTTTGAGTGTCTTCCTAGTTTTGCCTTGTCTGCATCCCATTTCAAAACCAAATGACCCTCTCTAAAGATTTTGACTCTAGCCTTCTTATCAAAGCTCCCTTTCACCTGCTGCTGATGTGTTTCTAAGGTCTACATGGCCTGACCTCTTTTCTCTTCTAGCTCCATCAACTCTTCCATTCTCACTGTCATGGCATCATCTTCAATTAGCTCCAACTGATGAGCTAGTTCTAGGGATGGGAATTCTAATGAAATTGAAAGCCTTGCTTCTCTACCGTATACCAACATAAATGGTGAATTTCATATTGACCTCTTAGGTGTTATTCTATTAGCCCACAGTGCAGTCCTTAGCTTTTGATGCCAACACCTCTAGTTATCCTCTATAGTTCTTTTCATAATCCTAATCAGGTTTTTGTTGGATGACTCAGCCAAACCATTTCCTTGAGGATACTAGTTTGAGGATGTGCTCAAGTAGATATTATGGTGTCCTTCAATGCAATTGCCTCTATCCATCAGGTGAAGTAATCTATAGTAGCTAAAATCCATTTGTGACCAAAACTGGAAGAAGGATTGATTGGGCCTATGAAATCCAATCCCCATTGAGCAAAAGGCTGGTGCACCTGAATGGGATGAAGAGGAAGAGCTGCAAGCTTTTTCTTACCAAAAAAGAAGGCACATTTTTCACACTTCCTCACATACCTATGACAATCATAGAACAGGTATGGCTAGTAGTAACCAACCCTCATGATCTTCATTGCAATTGTCCTTGCTGAGAAGTGACCACCATCATGACCATCATGAAGCTCTTTGATCATTCTTTCAGCTTGGTCTGTGTCAATGCATCTTAATAGGGCTCCATTAAAATATTTCCTAAAAAGGATACCATCAACTATGACATAAGGAATTGACTGTAATCTATACTATCTCCTTTTAGTTCTATCTAATCCTCAAGGATATCCATTGCCTAATAAGAAATTCTTCATATCATCCATCCAATTCCTTGGGTCATCATTTCTTGTCTCTTGCTATTCTATTAGTATCATAGCAACTTCCTCATTTGATTCTTGATATGATATCATCTATTTACACAACCCCTTCCCTCTTTCAAGCTTGGTGATCTGGATGTCAACATCATATTCCATTACTTTAGTTATCCAACCAACCCTTTTCTCACTAATATCTTTCTTCAAAAGGAAATCCTTCACACTCACACAGAGTACTAACAAATGAATCTTATTATGAGGTAGGAGGTGTCTAAATTTCTTTAAAGCTCTGATGACTACAACGGCTTGCTTCTCTACATAGTTGTATTTGTCTTCATACTCTTTAAACCCTTCACTAAAGAAGGCTATGGGATTCTCTTCATCTTTATCATTTTTTTGAGTCAAGATAGTGGAAATGCTTGACTCACCAACAAGGGTATAAAGTATGAAATCCTTTTCAAAATTTGGATTAATGAGAGTAGGGGCTAAGGCTATGGCTACCTTGATCTCTTCAAAACTTTCCTTCCCTTCCTTGGTCCATGCAAAGACCATACTTTTCTTGAGCATAGCTGTAAGGGGTTTTACCATGGTAGCAAGATTAGGGATAAATCTTCTCACAAAATTTATCCTACCAAGGAAACTTTGAAACCCTTTCTTATGTTTAGGAAGAGGTAGAGCAAGTATTATTTTTGTTCTTTATGGATCAATGGTTAAACCATCTTTAGATACAATGTGTCCTAATAATTTTCCTTGATTGGTAGCAAAGACACACTTGCTTGGGTTAAGGGATACCCAAAACTCTCTACACCTTAATAGCACCTATCTTAAATGATCAAAATGATCTTCTACATTCTTTGAATATATTGTGATATCATCCAAGTAAACTAATACAAACTTTCCAATCACATTTTTGAAGGCCATCTTCATTGCCTTCTGAAATGTAGCACATGCATTGGTTAGCCCAAATGGCATCTTAAAATAAGCATAGGTACCCCATCTGGTAGTAAATGTAGTCTTGTACCTATCAGAATCTTTGACCAGCACTTGATTATAGCCAAAAAATCCATCAAGAAATGAAAACCTCTTTGAACCACTGACATTAGACAAAATTTTCTCCATGGAAGGGAGAGGATGGTCATCTTTAAGGAAAGCTTGTTTAAGATCCCTAAAGTCCACACACAATCTAATTTCTCCATTATTCTTCCTAACAAGCACAAGGTTTGCTACCCATAATGAGTTCTTGATGGGGGAAATTATATTGGCCTCAATCAATTTGGATAGCTCCTTTCTCATTAAGGGTTCAATTTTGGGATTCACTGGCCTCTATTTTTGTCTTAATGGTTTGACATTATCAATTAAATATATGGCATGCTGAAAAAACCTTGGGTTAAAACCTTTTAAATCATCATACATCCAAGAAAATACATCATTAAATTCTTGGCATAGATGAATAAGACTTTCTTTCTAAATCTTAGAACATACCTTCCTCGTGTTTAAGGATTTTCCATTAGCAACCATGATTGGGATGTTATCATCTTCATCAAAAATTAGATTCATGACTCTACCTCTTGCTTGGTCATCAGGATTGAAAACAATCTCTAAGGTAATGAGACCCTTAGGCAATTTTTTGGAATTGAGATTAATGATTTGATCACCATACTGATCCTCCAGTCTTGACTAGTTTCTATTTGAAAATCCTGCTTCATTCTACAAGAAGCTCACAATTTGTTTATCAGATTCAAACACTTGCTAATGGATGTTTTTGTCAGGGATGGTAGGCCTTACTACCATTTTTATTTGTTGCTTCTTCTTCTTCTCAAAATTCTCTTGCACATCATAAGATGCACCTATTGCTACAAGCCTATCAACATATCTATTTTCTTTTCTAGGGATGATTTGAATATTAAATGCATTGAAACCCTCAAGAAAATCCCATACCCTATGTTTATAAGACTTGAGCAATTCATTCTTGGTGATATTCTAATTTCTCACTTGATTAACCACCAAATCACTATCTCCATATACACTTAAAGCTTGAATTCCTCTTTTTCTGAGCAAGTAGGAGACCTTGAATCAAGGATTCATACTTAGCCACATTATTAGTGCAACTGAACTAGAGCCTAAAGGAGAAGTAGTACCTTACTTGTGTAGGAGAAATCAACATCACACCAGCCCCTCATCCATTCTTATTCCATGATCCATCAAAGTACATACTCCATATCTCACTCGCATCTTCTTTAGTCTCCACAAGATTGGGAACTAGAGCATCCTTCTCTAATATACAATATGTACTGAGGCCTATATCAAGGGTTTCTGACATAGGATCAAATTGATATGCATTAGCCCATTCATCTAAGATAAACTCAGGTATCTTTGCTAGGGAAGTAGAAGGCGCATTCATTATTTCATTCTCATCCATTTCTAGGATAGTGCAATTCATGTTGATGAGATTAGGGGTGTAGGGTTTAGTATGATGGAGGGCTTGAGGCTCTACTCTGATTGAAGCTTTGGTCCCATATCTTGTTCTAAAAGACATATATGAGCAATTAGAAGATATGTAACCACCTATTTGGGCATTGAAATCTCTTGATAGATAGATGGCAAAATGTGGCTTGACTTCAACAACGGATATATCTTGAGTTACAGTACAACCAAGGCATGCATGTAGGGCCATCTCCACATTCCTAAGGATTCCTATAGTCTTGAAAGTACTACCATCCAACTGTAATACATCTCTAACAATGGGCTCATATTTCATTTCATAAGCATCAGCAACACACCTAGGCATCACTGAACTACTAGCCCCTAAATCAATCATGCAATTGTGGACTAGTTTACCCCCTATAATTAGAGAAACATATAATGGAGGGGTTCTAACCTTTTTATGTGTTTCTACCTCCTTTGATGGCTATACTAGGCTTGTGGCACTTTCCATGCTGGGTGGCTGACCCTTTGGTTCAATACATTCCAATTCTTGCTGCAGCAACCTCTTTTGCATGGATATAGTACCAACAGTATCCCACATGGAAATATTCACATTTTTCTTCTTCATTTGTTCTACCACACTAAATGGCATAGTAGGTACTTTGGTAGAAGCCTTGGGAGCTGCATTTGTAGGAGGTTGAGATGGAACAACCTGAGGATCACTTACATCCTTTATACCATTATTTTTCCTTTGTTGTTGAAAGGTATTTGATTGATCATTTACTGCTTGTTCATGAGGTATTGTATTTGAAGTTGAGACATGATTGGGAGGACGAGGGGTAGCATATTCAATAGCTCTTCTTTTGTTCCTAGTATTGTGAGCAATGGAATCCTTCTTTACATTACAATGCTCCTCCTCCTGATGATTCATAAAGGAGCAATCACCTTGTCCTTGCATATACGAGGCATCTTTAAATTGGTCCTCCTTGTATGATTGTCTTGTTGCAGGCTCTTGGATGTTCAAAGTCAAATAAGATTTAGCCTTCTGACACATGCAACAAGCATAGGAGTAGTTAAAGGAGGGACAAAAGTCCTGATCTTGGGCCATGTTATTTTGAACAACTATGACCCTACTTTGGTTTACATTTGAGGTTGAAGCATGGCTATTCTACCTATTCTGATCAAAAGAATTGTTCCCATGATTATGATTTGAGGCATACCATTGTTTAGAGTTTGATATCGCAATTGACGAGCCTTACTACCTTGAGCTTGTTGTCTCTCTAAAGTCACCACCTTGTTGCTCACTTTCTGCATCATAGAGAATTTGTTCTCCATCTTCTTCTCTTGGCCCTACAATCTTTTATCTATGTTCTCTATGTTTAGCATCATAGATTGCATCATCTCCTTGATTTCATCTATTCCATTTGAAGATGTGGAAGCTTGAGTGACTAGAGCAAGGGATTGTGAAGTGGAAGTTGTGGGAAGAGGAGCCATTGCTAGTTGGTGATTTGGAATGTTAGGAAAGAAAGACATAGGAGGCCTTGGAGCTAGCTTACCTCCTTGTATTAGGATGTTTTCTAACTTTATTGCTATGTCATAAGGATTAGGCAAGGTTTCTCCTCCCATAGTTTGGATTGTAGTGGCAATGTCACTGTTAAAAGCTCTGAGGTAATGCAAGAAGGCATTACCAAGGGTAGGTTTTACTAAAGTAGGTATTCTATCCCATGTATTTTGAAATCTATAGTTGAAATCAGTCATACATTCATGGGGGGCTCTTTTTATAGTAGTCAACTATTCTAAAAGTGACAAATGGTCACTTTTATCCTCAAAGTGTTTGCATAGTCTTGCTCCTAATCCATCCCAATCTGCTATGGAACCATGAGCCAAACCTATATACCATTGTAGTGTTTTTCCTTTCAAGGATGATGGTAGAATTCTAACTGTAACATCATCTTTTGTAACACTGTGGATATTACAGACATTTGCAACTTCTTGAATATGTTCTGAGGGAGAGATAGAAGTTTCACTAGTAAATTTTGGTATACTTTTGAATGAAACTATTGGTATGTCATGTCTTTGGGCCAATAAAAGAGGACTTCCACCATTAAAGGTGGAAAAAGCATGAGCCCTAGGCTATGCCATATAGACAAGTGATCTATTGATATGTGTTGATGGCAATCTAGGCTAAGATCTAATAGCAGGAGGAGTAGAGATGGATCTTGCAGGTGTATTTGTTACTATTGCACTCTTAACTAGTGATAAAGATACTCTAGTCCTCCTTCTTTTAGGATTTGAAAATGAAAGCTCTTGGTACTAAAATTTACCTCTAGAAGATGCCTTTGTTTCAGCTTTGGGCATGAATTACTGCAACTTTGATCTGGAACCAAATGTATTTGAAGCTTAGAGTCACCAAGTACTTGAAGAATGAATCCGTTGAAGGCTTGAACACTAAAGCTAGTACTATCTCCTTGGTATTAATCTTGAAATCTTCCTTTTGACACCAGTAGACTTGAAATTTTTTGAATACAGTCCCATCGGGTGTGCCAAAAAAATTTTTCACAAAGGTTTGCACCCTTTTCCAAAGTTTTTACCTAAGGAAAACCTTGTGAAACATGGAAACAACCTCCAACCTGTGGGACTTGAACTATGAGGTTGAGTCTCTAGAGAAGGTTGGCTTCCTTTACTATCAGGGTGCACCTAACTACTCTTGGAGAGGAAAAGGGAGAAGGAATGCATAAAATAAAATCTACCTACTCTAACCTAAGGGGGTGATGCACCAAAATAGTGTGTTCAAACCAATCTTTTCCCATACATGCACTACTGAACCATCATGACATCAAAAGATATACACATCCAGACTTGCTTTAATCTAACAATCACATGCAGATCAAAAAACCTAAATGAATGACACAAGGAAAGAGAGGATTCACTTATATACCATTCATAGGCCAAAAGAGATATAGTCATGCAAGATTTTAGATCTCTACAATACATCAATGAGAGGAAAATAGTTCTTGCACTTTACATCAATGGTTGAAGGAGATAAGGTAGAATGTCATACAGTTCAAAGGCAAAGGGAATTTATAGTGAAATTGTAGAGCAATATCAAAGAAGTGAGAGAAAAGTTGACCAAAACAAAATCTACAAAAATTACCTTTATAGCTCAGGCATAACTAAGATATTTTCCAACTAAAGTTACTCCACAACCACTACCATTAAGTCTTGATAAAGATCTGGAGAAAAGCTAATCTAGGCACAAATTCAAATACAATGAAATCTGATATTCTTCCAAAATAGGGCCTCGAGAAGACAGGAAATAGCACCATTAAACCATTCTGACCAAAAAGATGGATAAATTGGGATGCTAGAGTGTTTTTCTACTATTTACAAGGTCCAGCATTCATTCAAGAGTGGTTGGAATTGATCATGAGGATCAAATCGTGCAACAAAAATTGATCCCCTTCATTTCTAGCTTGTGAATCAGCAAAGTCAGTAAGTCAACCAAACTCTATCACCAGGATGAGCCATGTGGGCCAATAGTCTTTCAATTTTCTACCATCCCGCTAAGTCTCCACGCGATTGACCACATCTAACTAACTAACTGAGCCACCTTTTCAAAACCTTGATCACAATGTCTCCAAACTGCCAGCCTTAACTGCCAACACTAACTACAGTGTCATCTCCCCAAGCTTGCAAGGACACATGTCCTTCAGGTGCTTTCCTACAATGTTTAACTTCCTCACATCTCTAGAATGCGAGAAAGTGTCGATCATTTATCTCCATGAGATCAATGATCATGAAAGATCTTATCATACTATGCTTGCCCCTCAAAATTCCTGGGTGAATGAACCACTCAGCATCTGACTCAGCCTGACTTGGCCCCATCTGGCATCACCCTGCAGCATATGAAACTAACCTAACCCCACAAAGACACATGGTAGTGAGGCACTTGCCCACATTACTTAACATCCTTGAACTTTCATGATGTGGGGAAGTGCCAGCCCTCGATCTCATTTGAATCTATGGTGATCAAAATCTTATACGACTGCATACCTAGTCAGCTAGATGGACCAATAAGATTCCTTCTTTGTATTCTAACTCACCTGAAAACTACCACAAAAGATGAGCTATTATTACCTTCTAAGAAAGGTGGGCCCATGATGTCACACTATGCCACGCGTCACAAAGGGGCTTGTCTGCATTCCTTAAAACTCATGTGCTTTCATATTGTGGGCAAGTGCCAACTCTTGATCTATTTGAATCTAACAGTGGAAAGGACAAGTGAGAAGATGTGATGTCATTACAACTTTAGCTTTTATTCCTTTGGGATCACGAGGGCACATGGCAATCTAGCGCTTGTCCAAATTGTCATGAAGTCTGACAAAACATAGAATGCGAGAAAGTGGGCACCAATCAAATTGCCAACTCACTCAGTAGCTTCCCCTCTATGGCCCACAAAAGAAGATGGACCCACTTGCCACGCATCACAAAGGGGCTTCCTCGCATTATGTAAAGGTAGTTCATCTTGACAATGTGAGAAAGCGCCCATCGTGGATTGCCAAAGATCTAATGGCATGGAAAGTTGCGGGCTAGTGGAATACCATAAAGCTTTAATCATTTTATTTTTTGTATTTCTAGGGAATTTTAAATACTTAAATATGGAAAATTATCATTGGGTGGGCTCAAGTATTCAAATTCAAATTTTTGGCAGGAGGAAAAAATAAGTAACAAAAGCTTTCACTGAGAAGATGGATGTGTTGCTGAAAAAGGTAGTAGAAATGATTAAAATAATGGGTTAATGCATTGATGCCCTTTGGATTTTAATTTTTTTCTAGTTTTTTGGCTTTTTGTGTTGTCTTTTGTTTATGAGCCTTTCACTTCTGGCTCTATTGTTTGTGGGTTGTAGTTTCTTGGGTTATAATTTTTAATCTTTAGATCTTTTTTGTACAGGGTTTTAGGGCCCCTTCAAAACCTATTTTCTTAATTAAAAACACTAAAAATTCCTAAAGGTATTAAAATCAAAATTTTAATTAATTTATCTGTGAAAACAACATGAAATTCTAAATGGAGAGACATGATCTTAGGTCCCCCTAGTATGATATATGAATATTAATTTATGAACACATACCAAAGAGAATAATATAATTACTATGGATACATTGTTGATATAGGAATGATATTTTCCCAATATGAAAGGCCAAAGATATTACATCCTCATACCATTGTTGGCAATACAAACACACTCAAATATTGAAACATAGGTAGAAAATTTCTATTACTTGTTCATTGAAACAAGAAAGCATTAAGTCTATCTTCACATTATACAAATAGCCAAATCACATAACATGATTGATGAAAAAATAGTGAAGGAGAGTGATACATCGTGCAAATATCATGAGTAGTTGACTATGACTTTGTCTCACTTTTTACAAGCTCAAAAGGCATAATGCATAACAACCATGTGAATTTAGCGATGAATATTATATCATAAATTTTTATATTTTATTTAGATATAAAAAAATTAAATAAATCATCTTATGAAACATTAGCATAAATAGTGAAAGTAAATAATTGGAATATCTAATAAGACATAATATAATAGGATTCCATGATAATCATTATAAAATAATATCCCGAAGTATCATAATGAAGATATGATAAAAATCATAACAACATTATCTAATTTATACATGTCAAAAATATTGAAGCAAAAAAATTAAGTATGATAATCAAATGTGTCACATAGTTAAACCAGTGATCACATCACATGGGTAACAACGGGATAAAAATTCCATCATACAATCATAATCCATTAGCTAGTATAACATAGTTTAGTAAAACCACAACTCAAAAAATAATCTACATATCATCATGACCTCACTAATAATCTTAGATTGAGAATAAGAATAAATTGAACTCGGTGCATCTCATAACACCAATAGAAAGCCATAACATGAGAAGAGTCCTTGCATCACAGGACACACTTAATTAATCACATAGGAGAAATAACAAACATCCAAAGAAAAAACAATGCATCACAAATCAGATATATAGACAACCACAACACAATGGATCTCACAAATAGGTATAAGTGTAAAAAAATAATTGATGCAACAACATACATCATACCACCTCAAAAGTAACAACCTCTCATAAGTCCAACATGATCACATGGTACAAGAATGAGAAATAAAAGGAACATCCATTGAGATCTCATACAAAATACAAATAAGAGAGGAACTATAGTTTCAACTTTGTAAAAACTAGGGTTAGAATGTACTTTAAATAATTTACCTTAATGACATTTTTAAAAAAGTAGAATATACTTCACAAACTCTTAAGGGTATTCAAACTACACAATGAAAAATTATAGTTTCAAAAATCAAAACATAGATTTACAAGGATACGGACAAAAGTTGAACATAATTAGAATCATATGAAAAGAAAAATACTCATACTAGTATGCTTGTGATTAGGACAAAGGTTTAGAAGAATTAAAAAATATGGGACAATAAAACCCTTTAGTAGTTAAGACCTTGATTACTTCTAAACAAAAAATAATTACAGTATTAAAAAAAAATTCAAAGCCCTCAACCTTCAATAATATAAACAAAAGAGATGGATTAACTCTTAACACATAAAAACCTTCAATTCTCAAAATCAAATGATTATACAAATCTTGAGGAGAACATAAGTAAAGATCACACCTATTATTGTAAACTCTTGTAGCCTCCTTCACAAAATTCCTCATAATCACTTACAATTCCTCCTTCACAAAACTTCTTAATATATTCTCAAGCACACCAAAATAAGTCACTACAACAATTAATAATCATAGTTGTCTAATGCCACCAAAATATTCATTCAAAGTGTAATGATGTTCTAGCTCCATGCTCATGCCCTAACTCATGTTGTGCCCTATCTCATTTTAGATCCAAGCTAATGAATGATATAAAAATTTATTACGAGTTATAATCACATATTGAAAGTAATTTCATGTTAATTAATTATTTAAATAATATTAATTTTCACACCACAACCTTAGTACCACTCATTACAAATGTTGGAATTCTTTAGAATAAGTGAGAGGGGGGTGAACTAGTTAGCCAAGGTCTAGATGTATAAATAAAACTTTTCACAACTTAGTGAACCCATAAAACATTTATCATAATGCATGCATCCATAAGATTTATGCAATCACTTAAAAACTTGTAGGTTATTGTCAAATCAATTTGCAAAAATGCAAACATGAAACCTAATAGATTTAGCAACACATTTGACACAATGATTTACGTGGAAACCCAAATTGAGAAAAACCACTAGTAACATGCTACTCTTTTTCACTCTTTTGAAGTGATGCCTTGTGAAAGGCCAACCCTATTAAAGGTTACAATACACACTATTAAATGTAACCCTATTAATAGATTTTAATCACCCTATTAGGAGTGAGCCTTGTTAGAGGACTTTAAACCATTCACTTGGAATGTCACCCAGATAAAGGATTTACAAATTATTGTTAGGTCAACCATAATTGAAAGGATTTACCCTAGAATAATACAATTATTAGAGTAATAGTAAGGCTTTGATCTAATAACAACTTACAACTCCATTTGAAGATTTCAAATCTTTGTTTGAGTCCTCCATTCTACTTGGCTTTCACACATTTCAGTGCTGATAACTTGTTCATCCTTGAAGAATTCATATTCTTTAACCTTCTTGCTTAACATGCCAATGTAGATTCTTCACTTAGGTCACTTGATGAATCAATAACCTTGACTCCTTGTCTTCATTAGGTTCTCACACATGACAACCCTTGCTTCTAACTAGTCATCCCTATAAATAGAGAATTAAAACCTTTTACCATTCATTCTTCATCGTCCAATTTAGGGTTAGGATAGATTAGGTAGAATTCAATGAATCTACCCCTCATTCCATATCACTTATAGAAACTTCTCCTTCAATCCTCTTTGAATTTTCTTTAGAAGAGTTTACCATGAATTTTGTGCCACCAACTCATCAATCTTATCTTCCACCTAGTTCAAACAATCCAAGAAAACAAAATTTTCAGCTCAAATCCATCGAATTCTTGATCTTTCTAATAATGTAGCTACTCAGCATTAATTGGTTTATGATGCTCAGCATATACTGCATTGCTCGGCAACCTCTAAAAAATCACTCGGCATGAACTAAAGTTTACTGGTGCTTAGCATCAACTAAAATTTACTTGGCATCCACTATTTTTCTTGACATACACTAAATTGAACTTTTACTCAGCTCTAACTGATTTTCTACTTGGCTTGACTAAAATTGCTCGACGCCTACTATCCATTTAGTCAAGCTTGGTAGAATAACTTTATTTAACTCTTTCTTCTAAACTTGCTTAGTGTAACCAACTTTTGTAACCTTAAGTAGATTATCAATGCATTATGATATCACTATCTTAGCTTATTCATGTACTCCTCTTTTATATCATATCTTAACCTTATCTCTAGGTACTTTTGTTACATCTTTTTGATCAAAACATCTTCATCAATCAAACAAGTGATAGCACTTAAATCATATAAGTAATTATCTTACCAGCAAAAAGTAGGTTTGACATCAGTGACAAAACAATGATCAAAACATATTTATCATATGTGTATCAATTTTTTTGCAACAATCTACTTCTTTGGAATTGATGGTAAACCAAACTGATCAACCAAATTGTTTAGGTTAAAATAATTCCTTGTACTAAAATATCTCCCTCTATCAACAATGTTAATCTTCTTAATAGGTTAAAAAATTATGTTCTCTTCTTATAACTCCCTTTGAATTACTTATTAAACCTCCTTTCTATAGTATCTCCCTCTTACTAGGTAGATGTTGTCAGCAGATACACTTTCTTTCTCAGTAGTCAATAGTTCTTCCCTATACTGTGGGTTCTAATTTCTCCCTCTTTGTTTCCTGTATTATATGTCTCCCTCTTAGATATATATCTCCCTTTTTTTGTAATATCTCCCTTTAGGATCAGTCTAACTCTTTTATTTCTCCCTCTTTGACAACAATGTCAAAAACTTGTCATTAATGCCAAAAACTTGTCATCTTAATTTGTAGATATAAAGTTCTTTAGTTTCTTGCATGTCGCCTTTCTTGTGACTAATTTGAAGTTTCATCTCTTTGATTACTTTAGGAGCTGGGTAGCTCCTAAAGTAAGATACACTGCATTAATTTGTAACATATGGCAATCAATTTATTTGATGTAGGACACTCGTTTTGTTACTTAGATAGTCTTTGATAGGGGTATCACCCCTAGTTTACCTCTTAGATACTCATGAGCATCCTTAGGTAATTCTTTTGTGAAGATATCAAAAAAATTCTCTTTTGTGTTAACATATTCCATCTTCACCTCTTTATCTTAAACTAATTCTCTCAGTAATGATACTTGATTATAATGTGCTTAGTCTTTGTGTACATCATAAGATTCTTGGATATATTTATAGCACTTGTATTATCATAATAAAGTGTCACTGGTGCAGTGATCTCTTCCTTCATACCTTTGAGTAGCTATTTGATCCATACAATGTTTGTACAATTTACAACAGCAGCAACATATTCAGCCTCACTAGTAGATTGTGAAGTGTAGTTTTATTTCTTGCTAGTCCATGTAACCAGCCTCTTTCCTAAGAAAAATGCTCCTCCACTAGCGCTATTTCTATCATTAATGTTTCAAGCCCAATCAGCATCAATATAGGCTATTAATTCAAATTTCTTATTTTTATTGTAGTATAGACCATATTCTTCTATTCCTTTCAAATATCTCATTATTCTCTTTACAACCATCAAATGATTATCCCTAGGATTAGCAAAGAATCTTGCAACTATCCCTACAAATAATGCAATATCAAGTCTACTATGTACAACATATTATAATTTTCCAATCATAAACCTATACAATGTTTGATTCATCTCAACAAAATCATCATTCTTTGATAATTTATGGCCTGTCACCATAGGTGTACTTATTGGTTTGGAATTCTCCAATCCAAAAGTTTTTAGTATCTCCTTGACATACTTTGACTGAGTGACATTTATACCATGTTTCATCTGATGTACTTGCAAACCCACAAATAACTTGATCTCACCAAACATAGACATTTCAAATTTTTGTTTCATTTCATTTGCAAAAGACTTACATAAAGAATCTTAACCTCTAAATATGGTATCATCAACAAAAATTTCAGATAATAAAATACCTTTTCCTTTCTCTATCTTTATGTATAAATTGTTGTTATCATCAATCGTTTCAAATCCAATCTTCACAAGATAAGTATGAAGTCTCTTATACCATGCTCTTGGTGCTTGTTTCAAACTATAGAGAGCTTTGTTCAATCTACATACCATGTTCTTATTGTTAACATCAAAAAATCCTTCTAGTTTTTCTATGTAGACTTCTTTCTCTAATATACCATTCAGAAATGCAAACTTAACATCCATTTGATAAAATTTGAAACCTTTGTATTCAAAATAAGCAAGAAGAGTTCTTACTCCTTCCAATCTAGCAATAGGAGAAAATATTTCTCCATAGTCAATTCCTTCTTCTTATGCATACCCTTTGCAGACTAATCTTTCCTTGTTCCTTATGACTTCGCCATTTTCATCTAGCTTATTTCTGAATACCCACTTGGTGTCAATCATATTTTTGTCTTCTAGTCTAGGAACTAGAGTCCATGTCTTGCTTTTCTCAATTTGTTCAATCTCTTCTTCCATGGATTTACTCTAGTCCACATGTTCTAAAGCATCTTTTACTAATTTAGGCTCTTTTATGCTTAGCAAGAATGTATCATTTCTCAACTTGTTTCTTGTCATTGGTCTAGCATTTTTATCTCCAATGATTTGTGTAGTAGGATGATGTCTCTTGACATATTTGGACAATCTTGGTTTAGCTCTAGTTTCTTCATTTGGTCTATCTACTTCAGAGTCACTATGTACATCTCGATCAAGTACTCTAGCATCTCTCTCATGTACACTAATTGAAGAATCAGAATGTGCCTCAATTTCATTCGCTAACTCAACATCTAAATGTAGCTTGGTTCCTGAATGCAACTCAGCATTCATATTATATGACTTAGTAGTCACTGAAATTTGTTGTTGGTTTGTAGCTTGATTTGCAACATCTTCTTCAGTAGGCATACCTTCATAAAAGTGTAGTCTTGTAGTTCTTTTATAGGTTTCATCTCATGTACTTCTGTATATTCATCAAAGTTCACATTTGCACTTTCCAAAACTTTGTTAGTGTTAGTATTTAAACACTTATAAGCTTTTCTTCTTGTCAAATAACCTACGAATATACTTTCTTCACTTTTTGCATCTAGTTTAACATTCCTAGAATCTTTGAGAATAAAACATTTGCTTCTAAATACCTTAAAATATTTTACATTAGGTGAGTATCCATACCATAGTTCAAAAGGTGTTGAATGAGTACCTTTCTTGACTTGTACATGGTTCAAGGTATAGGAAATTGTACTTACAACTTCCCTTTTGTATTTCAAAGCAACATTTTTCTCTATCATTAGTGTCCTGGCATAGTCAATTATAGACAAGTTCCTCCTTTCAACAATTCCATTTTGTAGAGGAGTTATAGGAGCAAATGTATATCTTTTGATTCCTTTGTCATTACAAAACTTCTCAAACTCATTTGATGTAAATTTCCTCCTTTATTAGACCTCAAACATTTTAGACTTTTACCTATTTCCTTCTCAACTCTTGCTAAGTACCACTTAAACATTTGGAAGGCATCAGGTTTTTGTTTCAAAAATATAATTGTCATCATTCTAGAATAATCATCAAAAAGAAGCATAATGTTGTTGGAAATATATATATGATAGGCTAAGTTACTAAGATGGGAGGGATGAATTAGTAACCAATAAAATTTAATCCTTTATCTCACCAATTAATTCTTCATGTGAATTCTAATCTAATTGCATGCATGAAAAATTGAAAGCATTAAAACATTCATAACACTTTGACACACAATATGGTGACCCAAAAACCTTCCAAATAGAAAGTAAAACTAGGGTGGGAATGATACCCACAAGCTTTAGTACTATAATATAAATTTTTCATATTAAGGCTTACAATGATCACTTCTAATGATCTACCCTATTAGGAGCAATAAGGACTATTATGTCCACCTTGCAAAAGGATTTACAAACATAGAATAAAGTATGCACTAAGTAAAGAGATTTACAAAAGACTATTAAGTCTACCTTGTAAATAGATTTAACTGATCCACATGTTAGGATGAAACAATGGCTGATCTCTAATCTACAATTTGGTTTTTTGAAATTCAGCTACAAGACAAGTTTACATAAAATACACAAAGTCGGCCCAACTACAGAAACTCAAGTTTTGAAGACTAGCTCGATGAGGTTCTAATACTCAGAATTGATTGTCAATGCTTGACATCATCATGCATTTGGTAGATGTAGAAGCTCAGCCCATACTGATCACTTCCAAGTAGTTTGAACTTGGTCTACACTCGTGACTTGATGAAGACTATGAAACTCAACATATAAATTGAATCACTTGATTCACACTACATAGCTCGTCAATGCAATCACAATGAGCTTGATATAAACTAAATCACCTAGTTAACACTGAGTAGCTCAATCAACATTGAATTCATATTACTATAATTGCAAACTTGGTAAGCACTACACAACTCAGTTTGCACTAAGGAACTCGATAAACACTAAGAAGCTCATTTTACATTGCTGATCACAATCATGGTAGAAACTGCTTGATGTAAACTGAATATTGTTTCTTGAACTTGGTAGCAATTGTAGAGCTCAATAAACCTTGAAATGCTTGCTTAACATTTTTAACTATATAATAAGCTTGGTTGATACTTACAATCTGAATAAGCGTGTGTCACTAATAACAAACTTGATAGCAATGTCAACAATCTACCCCTTTGGCATTAGTGACAAAAACACTTATCAAACAAAACTACATTCTCAAAATAATCTTTATTCTTCATCTTGTGTATCCAACTCAGTAAAGTATACTATTTTTGAGATTTTCCAAAATTCCTTTTGTAAGATATGTTTCTTGAAATATCTGTACATATGTATGATATGATAATACCTCCCCATACATATACATACAATATACTTTAACATATTCTCACATATTTTCCGCTTTTACATATGCTATACACATTTTCTCCCCCTTTATATATGCTTTATATATATCTTCTCCCCCTTTTTTACATTAATGCCAAAGGTGTATTCTATATACTATACAATGCCATTGTCTTGTCCCAATTTTCATGCAACACCTTGCATGTGTGTAATGCAACTTGAACTTTTACTGAAAGTTATATCATGTGGTCTAGAATAGAGAAGTTTTTATCATGGATGAGCATTTTAGCATGTGCAATATGTTTCTACAATGCATCCATCTTTGGGAGAATAATGTCCTATATGTCTATCAATGTAGCTCTTATTCTAGCTTCTTCTCTTAGTAATTCTTCCTACATATTAGTTAAGAATCTGATCTTTGTGTAGTGGGTAGATTGATAACTCAAGTCAAGTTGCAACTGATGTGCACTTGCCTTCATATCTTCATCAATTTTAGAAATTTTGTCTTTAATTCTTTGGTGAAAGTTGAAGTATCATAGAGTTTATCGAATAATGAAGTCACATAGTTGCGAGAGGTCTCCAATGAGCTTAGAATAGTAGACAAGTCTACTTGATGAATTGCAAAATTTTGAGCAATTAGCTCCAATACCTTATTCTCAAATTTCTTCTCTACTCTCTACAACAATTTCTCCTATCCATTCAAATCTTTGTTGAATTTCTATACTACTCTGCTAACTGAGCCAAAATTGGTTGAGAAGTGTCAACCTCTACGCTGAGTGCCTTTAGTAGAATATTCTCTACATCTCCAAGCACTTCAAATTCTTTATTCCTTTCTTCTCTAAGCCTCTATTTCTTGGCTTTCTTTTGAAAAAGTTCTCCAATGATGTGCATTTGATCAGGATTAAGATTGGAGATATCCCAATTTAGGATAACTATCTCCTCATCAAGATCAATTTCTTCTTCCTTCCCTTTTCCTTTTCTAAAAAAAATTTATACTCGATTGAGGCTTGGTCTCAACTGTACTTATTAATTGCATGCTCATAATGGAAAAAATAGTAGAAATAGTAGGACTGGTAGAAAAAGTAGATACTACACTTATTGAAGAAATATCTTGTGTAACCAAAATTGATGGAGGAGGAAGTTTTATCTTCTCGATAGATGAAGTGCTTGTCACTTATGTCAAATTAATATTGAGCTGAATAGCTACAAAAATTGATTGAGTGCTTGTACTTGCAATGTTTGACACAATCAATTCTATAGTAGCTTTATTTCAGCTTGATGTTTTCAATGCTTCACTCAAAGAATGAGGAAGTGAGGCTATGACCACTACTGCAATTTTCTCTAGGTCAATCTCCTCAATTTTTTGTACTTCAAGTAGATCTTCCTCGGTAGCTTCCTATTCTTTTTCCTTATCATCTATATTGTCATTATTTGTTTCCTCTTTATCATTATTTCCTTCTTCTTCCTTGTCACCATCATCACCATCATCATCATCATCCATGTCACTAACATTAACAAAAAAATTGCTCTTCTTATGAAGATTATAGATGTTCTTCCATGTGTTGGTAGCATTCTTCACTACATGTTCAATGTCATTGATTAATATCAAACAAGTGTTAAACTTAAAGGTAAGTTTCTCTTCATTCTACTTGATGGATTCATTAACTTCTTTATCACTCAAGCTTGGCATGAGTTGCCTTAGAGTCTGTTGAACAAGGTGGTCTAGAGAGTATTTCCCATCAATTCACTCAAAATCTGTTGAACAAGGTGGTCTAGAGAGCATTTCCATTTTCCCATCTTAGACATAAACATGTCTTCAATTTTCTTATTCTCCTCTATGGTTCTTATTTCATACCTTAGTGATTTGAAATTTTCCATACCGGCTCTAATGTCAATTTCCTTCAACTTTTTTGGGAATGAGGGTGGTGGCCTTTTGAAGATTATAATCTCCTCCTTGTTTCTTCCTAGATGCCCTCCTTGTGAATATTGCAGTAGATGGTTTTGTAGATTTGGTTATAATAACCTTACCTTTCTTCTTTACTAGCTCTTCTTCCTCTAACTTCTCTTCATCTTTCACTTCATCTTCCTCAATGTCATCACCTTTTCCTTTAGTCAATAGAAGAGTGGAGCTAGTTTTCAATTTTGCAATCCTCTTCTTCCCTTTGTTGACTCTGTAAGGTAGTTTTATTTCAAATTCTATTCTTGCTTTAGCTTCATCAAAAGTTCCAAAGTATGCAGCTTTTGGGTCAATTGGCTCATTTAATAGTGCTTTAATGATATCTTTGGTTTCATCAATATTAACCTCATAACCTAGAGGTTTGACCCATACAATTCTTGGTCTAACTTCTTGTATATTCACTTTATCACTACCAACCATGAAAAAAATATCATCTTTATAGTCATTAAAAAGTTTCTTAGGTAACCTGAGTCTGTTATTCACCTTGTCCTTAAATGCATCAAAGTAGTTGTCCATAATACTAACATAATTTTCTCCCATTTTTGATATATATTCATTAATTTGGTAAAGAATAGGTACATCCTTCCTCTATATGATTGTACCTTTTGATGGTAAAAACTTTTGCACATAGAAAAATAGACAAGTTAAGAGTAAACCAAACTTACAAGGATTTTTCTTTGAAGTTCTTATGCTCTCCATGCTTTTTTTGAACTAATTCAACATCAACTCGACAAGGTCAAGTGTTTCTTGACCACTTTGTATGTGAGATCCATAGCTTCACATGATAAACTATTGAGTCCACTTGAGTTGTATATTTTATGAGCA